>APFE031514588.1:0-49013 GCA_000404065.3 Pinus taeda | reverse complement strand
AGTTCACTAGGGATTCCACTGATGGACAGTTCACACGGTACCTCAGCTTCTACAGGTTCAGGTGCAGGCAGGAGGACAGCAGACAGACAGTCAGGAGTTCAGGCTACTGATGGTGATGAGGAGGAGGAGTTTCATTCTCCTATTGGAGAAGCATGCTCAGGGAAGAGGAAGCCCAAGTGGCTTCAGGACACCTTGAGAGATGCCACATCTGTTGCTGAGCCGAAGAGGCCGGTCAGAGAGAGTAGACCACCTGAGAGATTTTGTAGCTATATGGCGATGGTTACCAGCATCCTTGACTCTGAGCCTTCTAGCTATGAGGAGGCAGCTAGCCAGCAGGTCTGGAGAGAGGCCATGCAGGAGGAGTATTCTTCTATCATGAAGAATGATGTTTGGGAGGTGGTGCCGAGGCCTGAGGGCAAGTCCGTGGTTACTTCCAGATGGCTTTACAAGGTAAAGCATGCTGCAGATGGCAGCATTGAGAAATTCAAAGTGAGGTTTGTGGCTAGAGGGTTCTCCCAGGAAAAGGGAGTTGATTATGAGGAGACCTTCACTTCCGCGGCTCGATATACTTCGATTCGCTCCATTATATCGATAGCAGCAGAGATGGGTTGGAAGATCCACCAGATGGATGTAAAGATCGCATTTCTCAATGGCTTCATACAGGAGGAGGTGTACATTGAGCAGCCACAGGGCTTTGAGGTGCATGGGAAGGAGTCCCATGTGTGCAGACTAAAGAAGGCCCTTTATGGCCTGGAGCAAACTCCTAGAGCTTGGTACTCCAGGATAGACACTTATTTGCAGGGGATGGGTTTCACAAAGAGTGAGGGAGATCTGAACCTTTACTTTATTGTGATAGGTGAGGAGCCTCTCATTCTGGTGCTGTATGTTGATGACTTGGTCATTACAGGTGCAGAGAGACTCATAGAGCACTGCAAGAGAGATCTTGCGACGGAGTTTGAGATGAATGACATTGGCTTGATGCATTACTTTTTGGGTTTGGAGGAATGGCAGGAGGAGGGGAATTTCTTCATGGGGCAGGGGAAGTATATTGTGGACATCCTTAGCAGATTACACATGGAGGATTGTAGACCCATGTCGACACCGATGATTACCAACTGGAAGAAGCTTCATGCTTCGAATTCCGAGTTGGTGGATCCCACATTGTACGGGCAGCTGATTGGTTCCTTGATGTATTTGGTCAACACTAGACCAGATATCTGTTTTTCAGTCAACACGATGAGTCAGTTTATGTGTGAGCCTAGGGAGGTTCACTGGGTGGCTACAAAACACATTTTGCGGTACTTGCAGGGGACAGTGGATTATCGTGTCGACTACAGGCAGGGAGATGGAGTGAGATTGGTAGGATACACTGATTCTGATTGACAGGTTATGCTTCTGATAGGAAGAGCACTTCAGGGTGCTATTTTGGGTTGGGTTCAGCAGTAGTATCATGGTTCAGCGGGAAGCAGTAGTCAGTAGCACTGTGTTCAGCAGAAGCAGAGTATATGGCAGCTAGTCTAGCTAGTTTTGAGGCCATCTGGCTTCGCAAGATGTTGTTTGGCTTATTTGGTCAGCCGTTGAGACCTTCAGTGATTTACTGTGATAATCAGAGTTGCATTAAACTCACGGAGGATCCAGTATTTCATGGCAGGTCAAAGCATATTAGGATTAGATATCATTTCATCAGAGACTATGTTCAGAAGGGAGTTGTTATGCTTGAGTATATTTCCACTGATAAGCAGGTAGCAGACATTCTTACCAAAGCCTTACCATGGGGCAAGCATGTTTACTTCAGAGACAAGATGGGTGTGGTAAAGAACACCTTCCTCGGTAAGAGGGAGTGTTGAAATTTGGTACCGGAGGACAGGTGGTTCCTTTAGGCTTTGATCTTTGGCCTAGGGAAAAGTGTCCAAAATATTTTAATTTTTCTCCTAAAGTGACTTTATAATTTTTATAAAGTTAAAATCTAATTTAAAAGTGACTTTAAGTGATAAAGTTACTAAGCCTAATTTTAAAGTGACTTTTATAAAGTCAATGAAAAATTAGAAAGGAAAAAGTGACTTTGGAAATAAATGACTAAGTGGGTCTTTATTAAAGTGGGGTGAATTAAAAAATAGAAAGTGAGATTTAAATGTGCATTTAATCTCAGCCATTGATCTAAATCTATTTCAGCCATTGGATTTATAGATCACCCAAAAGTCACTTGGATCACCCAAAAGTCACTTGGAGTTATATTAAGGGAGGAAAAGGAGGAAAAGATCTCATTCGATTCAATTCTTTCATGAGTAGATTGAGAGAAGGAGAGCAAGAGAGCAAGGGTGATTTCTGGACAGTGAGCAGCGGTGTATCAATAGCGAGTGGTGTTGCAGCAACGGTGTTTCAGCAGCGGTGTATCAGCAACGAGTGGTGTTGCAGCAACGGTGTTTCAGCAGCGGTGTATCAACAGTGAGTGGTGTTGCAGCAACGGTGTTTCAGCAGCGAGTGGTGTTGCAGCAACGACGTTTCAACAGCGAGCCGTGTTGCAGCAATGGTGTTTCAGTAGCGGTGTATCAACAGCTAAGTTGCAGCAGTGGTGTTTCAGCAACCGTGTATCCGCAGCGGAGTTTCAGCTGCGGTGTTTCAGCAAGTCTGTACAGCGGTGTTTCAGCAGGGCAGTTTTTTCAGCAAAGCTGAGTTTCAGCAAGGCTGAGATAAGTTGTAAAAGCTGATTTTTGCTAAATATTTCTTACTGTAAAAACGCATTTTCCAGAAATAAAGAAGAGCTCTCAAACTGGTTTACCCCAAGAGTTGTAGGGGGTTTTTCGAGGGTCACGTTGACCAAAAGTATCAGTGTTTTAATGTGTTTTAATGGCTGTTTATTATTGCTGATTTTTATTTCTGTAATTTCCAGCATTCTGTAAATTTTCCAGAATTTGTGTTTTCAGCAAATTTATTTTTTTCAGCCTGGTGAATGTATGTTTATGGGAAAGGGCATTTAACTACATGGGAGAAATAAGGAGAAACTGAAAACCGGGGTGGGAAAACATAATTTTTTACATGTCCTCTTGTCCAACCTCCTCTTTAATGGTATGCTCCAATTTAATTAGAATGCATAAATACCATCCTCCTTAGTTGTCATAACAATTAAAACCCCATGCAATTACTCTCCTCAGTCTCTAGAATCTGTGTCCCATAACTCAACCCATACTTCTTTTATAAAAGTATTTATATTGCATACATAGGTGCAAGCAGTTGATGTTGTCACAATAATTATAATAAAATGAGACCATGAAAGGTTCTAGCTTACATAACAATATGACAATAGAAATGTAACCACTCGATATCTAGGCCTTAATAAGAGGTTTTATGTTTAACATGGGGCTTATATAGGGGTTAACATGCCTCTCCCTTTCAAACAAGTATTTTCCTCAACACTTGACCATTTGTGGTGTTCTACACGAAAAAATTATCTTCCTATGTCGCCTCTTCTGCTTGTAGGTTCTTCCATTTGATAAGGTACTCAATAATTGTTCAATTTTCCAATTTCTTAATCCTTGTTTTTACGATTTTTTTTGGTTCTAGTATGATTTTCCCTTCTTCATTATTGTCTTGTAAAAGTTTTTGGATTGAGATATTTTTACCAATAACCTTCTTCAAGCAAGAAACATGGAAGATTAGACACACATGTGAAGATGGAGGCAATTCTAATATGTAAGCCATAATTGCAATCATTTGCAAAACCTTATAGGGGCCATAATACCTCGATGCCAATTTATTGTTAATTTTTTGTTGGTTGAGAGACAAATATTTATATGGTTGTAGTCTCAAAATTCCCAATCCTCAACTTCATATTCTCTTTCACTATAACACTAATCTTCTTGTTGTTTCATCCTATTTTGTGTTATAACCAAGTTGTCCTTGAATGGTTTGAGGACCTCTGGTTGGTATTGTATGTGGTTCTCTACTACTTGAGCCTTTAGAGTCCTATTGATGTGATGGATGGAGGATGGTATTTATAAATTGCCATAAATGGTGACATTTTTCATGAAGTATCAAAGGATGTGTTGTACGACCATTCTGCTTAGGGAAACCATTTAACCCATTATGTCTGTTTATTAGATGCAAAACAAAGTAGATATCCTTATAAACATTTATACACAATCTCAAATTTTCCATTATATTTTGGATGGTGAGATAAGTTGTGAGCCAATTGTGCACCCAAATAAGAAAATAAACGAGGTCAAAAGTTTCTTGTAAAAAATGGATCTCTATCACTTATAATAATCTTCGATATTCCATGTAGCTTTTGGGCTATTTCCGTTATACTTGCTTTAAAAGGACGAGGAAGAGAGCAAAATGGGGCATACTTTGTCTTTAGATCTACCACTACCATAATGCTACTTCTTCATTTTGATTTAGATAAACCTATAATAAAATCCATTGATACTTCTTCCCAACACTAGCTTGTATGGCTAATGGTTGTATGAACCCTAGGGTCTCAACTATCTCTTCCTTATTTTGTTGGCATACTACACATTCAACCACAAAGTTTTTCACATCTTTAAAATGTTCCCAAATAATATTTTTCTTGATCCTATAGTATATCTTCAAGAACCTTGAATGTCCTCCTACAAGAGAAGTGTATAATTCCAAAAGAAACTTCTATTTGAGTTGATAAATTTTACATAAATAAAAGTAAGCTTGACACCACAATAAATCATTCTTCCACATAAAATATTAAAAGAAAAATAATCTATAAATTATTATTTTATAATAAGAAAATTTGATTGATATATTTATATAAAATTTAACAAATAATCTAACAAATCATATATGTATATAAATAATGGATCTAGTTATTAAAAATATATCTTCCTTTTTCTTTCAATTCATTCACATTATTTCTCTTTACATAACCTTTATTAATTAATTATGTATAATCAAATTATCAATTCTATATAATTATTTCTTTTCGAGAAAATATTTTAACATTATTAAAATTTTGCTCATCCCTTTCCAAGTAGCCCCTTCTAAATATTTTAGCATATTGGTTATTCACTAGATACTTAGAGGGAAATTCGCAAACTTGAAACCCAAGTGATGGCATAAACACAATATATCTAAGATTTTGAGCTCGTGGAGGATATGTCGGCTTGTGTTTCTAACCTTGGGCACATCAGGGGGTAGGAAGAAGCAATTCTTAAACTTTGTGACTCTTCATTGGCAAATGAAGACCCTATTGGGTCTGGTCTTAAAGGATAAACAAGTGGGGAAGTATACTATTTTTGGGAGGGTATGGGGGCTGTTTTCGTAGTTGTAAGTTGTAGCGTGTTGAAGAGAGGCTATATCCTATTCTCCTTGGGTACATGAATGTATACAGGACAACCAACGATCCTCAAATGCCCCACCTATGGTTTCTCACCTGTGAAAACTTCATTAGGAATCTTGAATTTCAAAATTCAGTGAGGACATCTGTTCAAAACATAAATTGTTGTCTTAGATGCCTCTTCCCATAAGAACATGGGTAAATCGTGATCATGAATCATTGCCTTAGAAGCTTCCACAATGGACCTATTCTTCATTTTGACAACCCCATTGTGTGGAGGGTTGTAAGGGACTATCAACTCCCACTTAAACCCAACTTATTTGAAAAGGGAAATGAACTCCTTGGAAGTATATTCTCCTCCATTATCTGATCTTCAAACCTTGATCTTCTTCCCTGCGAAGTTCTATACCTGAGACTTGAGTTCTTGAAACTTGTTAAATACCTCATCTTTTGTCCTTATGAAGTACACCCATGTTTTCCAAGAGAAATCATTAATAAATGTCACTTCATACAAGAAACAACCCAAAGAAGTAGTTGTCATTCGTCTGCATACCTCTGGTTGAATTAGATCTAATATACCCTTAGAACTGTTGCCACTGCTCATAAAATATCCCTTCACATTATTTCCAAGTGCACAACCTTTGCAAACTTATTCATGTTCTTGTTGGAGCTTTGGAAGACCTGTAACTTTTGAAGAATGTAACTAGTGTCGGTCTTCATAATTATAGTTAAGTAATGATGCAATGTATTTGTCAAAATAAATTTTTATTATTAAATAAATTGACTTATTAAAGCACAGGTTTCATGCTTGGGCCAATAATTAATAGGTCAGAGCACCCATTGAGTTCTCTAGGATTTTGTTGAGTCAAATTCAAAATTAATTATGTAAAACCTTCTTGGGATCACGCTTAACAAAAGAGTTTTTTTTTTGAGTCATGTCAACTCCTCCACTATCAAGTTGACCTCTTCAACAATCTACTAGTTGGCCTCCAACAAATTGACAAGTCGGTTACTCCTATTATTCATGTTGGCTCAATTATAGGAAGAAACAACCATATATACCTAGGTGAACTCGACCTGAAGCAGACAATTTTTCGTGGTATGGACTACAGACAAAAAAGTGAATTATGGATAGAAAGGGCTGAATTTCTCTACAATTACAGGGGCCACAACTTTTCTATCATCGCAGGACCGAAGTTAGTTTCTATAGCTACACGAGCCGATTTTTTTTTTTTTATGGTTGAAGAAGGGATGAAAATCTCATTGTTAAAGACTAGTTTTAGAAGAATACTACTTCACTAAAGAGATGATTTTATGGATGGAGAGAGGTTTAGGTCAAGATTCTTGGTTGTCTCATTGTGATTTGAATCTACTGAAGGAAGAGTTCTTGACTAGGTTTTCCCCTACCTAGGGGTTTTTTCCTAGCTCTGTGCCTACATCTTGTGTTCTCCTTTTTTGTTTGATTAGAATTATTCTTGATGATAAGAACAAGATAAATTGGAAGAACTAATAATTAAATATGAGAAGATCATTTCATAATAAGAGAAATAAAGTAAAGTACAATACTAAGTTACTGCCTTGATGGATTTCTCAACATGGTATCAAAGCTTGGTTTGTTGGCGTAAGGGAAATTATAAAGTATCAACAAGGACTGAGCTCCTAGAAAGAAATTCTGAGCAAATAAATTGACATTCTTGGGATATCTACAAAGAATTTACCCTTGTGATTAGGCTACAAGCTTGAGAAAGACACTGAAGTAGTTTGAAAAATATAGAAACACTTTCCGTGAAGAACGAAAGGCTAGATTAATAGCCCCTTCAAGGTTAAATCCTTTGGTAGAAGGAGAAAAGTATTGAGTATAGATATAAAGGTCAGAATTCATATCTCTAATCTGAAAACTGTGTCACCTCAGGAATCCAAAAGTCCTTAGAAGTCTATGTATTTTTTATCAATGAATAGAGATACATTTGGAAGCTGAACAACTGGTAAGAAAAAGGAACTAGTGTTGAGTTGATTAGAGGCACTCTAAAGGGCCAACTCGAATCTACAATCACTTTATAAGAACCGAGACCTTTGTGGAATAGGACGAGGTTCTGTGCACATAAGTAATCAAAGGCTAAGTATCATATAGTCGTAATGTACAACAAAAAGTCTTCTTATAAAAGGAACCAAGATCAGACTAAATAGAAGCAATCTTTTGATTATTTGAGGAAATTAAAGTCAACTAAAGGGCCACAATCATCTTTATATATATATATTATATTATATATATATATATATATATATATATTTATATATATATATATATATATTGAAATCAGACCCTCTCTTCTACAAATTATGGCATTTTGTTGTAGTAGTTATTCACAAACAAATCATGGTAAATAAGAACCTACAATTGGTACCATTTGACATTAATAACAGTTTCTCCTAAAAGGCAGTCCCTAATCCGAGCATCTCCTAAAGTGATCATTCTTGAAAGCAACATGGAACTCATATCTTGGAGAACTAAGGTAAGTATTTTTTGAGGTACGTATAATCACTTTTGCCTATACAGGGTATAAATTAATTTGGCTTCAAATTTTGAAATGTTTTTATTGATTTTGCAATCCTTACCTAGTATTTTTAAACCTCAAAATCAATATCTTGAAAGGTGACTTAGGGTTTGATCTAGAAATCCTTAGTTTATAACCATGTATTCATACTTGCATATTCTTGGTATTGTTTGTCAAATAAATGTTGCAGGTACATGAAGAAAAACTGATCTTATATATATAAAAGGAAAACCCTTTAAAAGAAGCCTTCTCTTTCTAACAAAAGGATAATATTTAAATTAATTATTGTTATTGCTCAAATATAATCCTTTTTCCTATGTTTTCCTTAGAAAAATATATTCTAAAATATTTTGCAGATAAAAGAAAAGGGATCATGTGAAGATTCAAAGGGAGACTCTCAAAGACTTAAGTCATGATAGAAGCCTTTTCTACAAAAGGAAACCCCTTTAATAAGGTAACCCTACAAGGTTCGTAATAGGAACAACTCCAAGTATGTTTCACTCCATCTCATTTATGACTAATCCTTTCCATTACAAGGAACATTAATTTTGAAAATTGCTTTATTAACTTTCTTAAGTTTAGGATTTTGAACCACAAAGATTCTTGTTAGGGTGATTTTTCATTAGATTGAATCTACCCTCATTATATTATCATTTGTTCATTTTTTGAAACCCTAATCTTTAGGGTTCACTCTAACATCCTAACCTCTTAATGATATGGGTATGTCAATGAAACTCTAATCTACTTAGGAGTTGTTAATGAAGTCTACAAATCCTATTCTTTTGAAGATTAGGGTTTTGATATTTTCATGGAATAAACCCTAGTCTTTTAGGCTTTACTATTATTATGTAAATCATGAGCAAAAACCCTAGATATTTAGGGTTTGGTGAATTAGGGTTTATGAGTGAAACCCGTGTAATATCTATAGTGATTTCCTAGGAATGAAACCCTAGGTATATATTCCTCTCCTCGAAACCCTAGCATGGAGAAAATTGTTGTATCTAACTTTGATGTATTAATGTTTGTGTCTTGGGTTTACCTAGTAAATATTGATGTGAAATGCATCCTAGATAGGTATATGTGAGTATGCTAACCTAATTGTTGATACTCATGTTTTATTTTGTAAAATATAAGGTTTGTAAAACCTTAGTAGAGATTTATATTCTAGGATATGATGATATTGTTTTCCGATGTGATTCAGTTTTGGTAAAATCTAGCTTTTTCTATAAACGCTAGTAGAAGTTTGTCATGTAAAAGCATATTGTTGAAACATTAGATGCATAGTACTATGATTAGATTGTTATTGAATTATTGATATCTAATCCTTTGTGTCTTGAAGATGGAATATAGGGTTTTCATTAAATCACGGAAGAGTTTGTCTTATAAAATTAATATTGAGGCCCTAGATATAATGAGACTCATATCTTGATTGAGTTTCTCTAAAGTCTAGGGTTTATAACAAAACTCTAGCTAGGGGTTGATGTCTAGCATGTAAAAAGTTATGTATCTTGAACCTAACTAGGTCTAGGTATTTGATGTCTAAAAGCATGAATGAGTTGGTTGTATTAACATAGTTAACTTAACATTTTTGTACATTTGTTTTTGGTTATACTTGTTATTAAAGTTTTACATGTACATAATCTTCAATATGTTGAAGATGTTTGTAAAATATGACTTGATAATACTGGTAAGCATGATGAATGATGATGATGATGATCAAGATGACCTCGATACCATAAAGAAAGAAATAAAGCCTTGAAAGAATGAAGTTTCTCTGATATTATGAAGTTGTTGATTTCCCTAAGTTGACAAGGAACATGAATAGAAGAATGGGTATATCTCCCCAATTGAGAGGGAGGACATATTATGATAGTGAATACTTTGAAGTAAGCAAAAGTACTACAGATAAATGTTTCATGAAGTTAGAATATCTGAGTATGGTGTTTTTGAAGAAATGACAGAAGAAAGCTTCTCACAAATTGTATATGGATAACTTGATGATGAAAGTAGCATAAGAATGATTGGGGACCCTAAAGGCTTGTGTTTACCTGTATCTATTTTTGAAAGTTTATTACTAATTAGGGTTGTGTTTGTACACATAAATCTCTCCACAAGAAGTTTGAACACTTTGGAAGTGTGCTTGGACAAATGGATATATCTGGTTTAGTTTATAAGGAGAGGTGAAGCATCTAATGGAAAGATTCTTGCAAGGACATCGAGTTGGCCTATGTGTTGATTTACAGATCTTGAAGAGGGAGGGTTGTGGTGTTCATGGAGCTCCGACCTTAGATATGCGCCTAGATCCTTGGGTTGGTGGTAGAGCTTAAAATCCTAATGGTACCTAGAGTTTGCTAAAGCTTGAGTTCCCTTAGTCCGACTGAGATAGAATACCCTAGTAGGTTATCTAGTCCGTAGCACTCGGTGTGCTAGAACTCTGCGTAGTTCATATCATTTTGAGATCTTCCATGTACCTCTATATATATAATTATCAATACCTCCCTAGTTAAGAGCGGGTGTTGAAGAATGTAAATAATGTCGCTCTTCATAATTACATTTAAGTCATGATGTATTGTATTTGTCAAAATAAAATTTTATTGTTAAAGAAATTGACTTATTAAAGCATGGGTTTCAAGCTTGGGTCAATAGTCAATAGGTAAAAGCACCCATTGAGTTCTCTAGGAATTTATTGAGTAAAAGTCAAAATTAAGTATGTAAACCCTTCTTGGGATCACTGTATTAAAGAAATATTTTTTTTTGAGTCATGTTAACTCGTCCACCATCATGTTGGCCTCTTCAATAATCTATTAGTCAGCCCCAACAAATTGACAAGTTGGTTACTCCTATTATTTATGTCGGCTCCATTACAGGTAGAAACAACTATATTTACCTAGGTGAACTCGACATGAAGCAAAGAATATTTAAGTGGTATGGACTTCTCTACAATTATAGGGGCTAAAGTTTTCCTATCATTGGAGGGAGAAACAAGTGAGTTGAATTATCCGAGAGAGGTAGGACTAAGGGACTGTGCAATGCTTAAGTTAGGTAGATTGATTTGGTGAGGAGAAAAATTCGTTCTCAGTTCTAGAGGCCGGGAAGGAGTCCGAGAGGGAAACTACGCAGTGCTTCAGGAGGCCGAGTTTTGATAGGGAAAGTCGAGCTAGAGATTCCGTGTGGGAGAAGGGTAATTCCCTTCAATATTTTACTCCTATTTTCTTGTTGTTTGGATTTCCAGTTGGGCATCAATAGATATACTCATATTTCACTGCCACATAATAAATAAAACCCTCATTGCTACACCGGTTTTCCCAAGTTGGTTCTTTTCTAGGGACATTGATCCAAAAATAATTGTGTTATTTTATGTATGTGTGTTATCATTTCTTCCAATGTTTATTTATTACGCGGTTTTATTTGTGTAGGTTGCAGTGTGATTGATTAAACATTTGATGTAGCAAACGGTAGATAAATTGTTACAAATTAATTTGACAATTAGGAGAATTATTTCTAGTTTTTGCAACAGGATTCGGGTTTCTGAATTTTCACACTAGTCTCTTATGACATGCTAGATTTGGATATTTAAACTATGAAAACCTACATTTATTGAAGAGAAATGGTGTTAGTAATTTTCATACCATTCCTACGAAACTTAAGCAATGTGATGCTTGTATGTTAGGAAAGCACAAGAAACAATTTTTTCATGATTCTCATTCTAGAGCACATAAAAAGCTTGAACTCATTAATTTTGATTTGTTTGGCCCTATGCCTATTCCTTGTCGAAATGGTAATAAATACATGATGGCATTTATTGCTAACTACACCAGAATGTGTTGGGCATAACTATTGAAGAATAAATATGAAGCTTTTAAACTTTTAAGAACTTTCATGCATGCATTGAAAATGATGCACACTTTTATATTGGCTATATTCTCACCGATAATGGAAAAGAATATACTTCAAATGAATTTGAAAACTATCTTTGCCAGCATGAGATCAAACATCAAACAACCGTGTCTTATAATCTTCAACAAAATGGTGTAGCTGAAAGAATGAACTAGACAATCTTAAATATGGTACATTCAATGATGTTTTAAGAAAATATAAAGTTGATGTTCTTGGTTGATGCAGTTCTATGCTCTAAAAAACACGACTCCCTATGAAATTTGGTTCCACTTGTTATGCCTTAATACCTAAGGAACATAGAAACAAACTCAGTGCGAGGAGTGAGAAATGTATCTTCTTGAGATATTCAGATACCTCCAAAGCATATCGTCTCTATGATCTTTCCTCAATCTTCCAAGAGTGACAATGTTGTTCAGTGGTAGCTTGATCACTTGGACAGATTTGGGCATGCAATTTTTTTTCAAAAATCTGATAATGAGATTCCACATCTTGAAGGGGGGATCCCTATACTTGATCAATTTGTGCAATCTCCTTCTAAAGCGCTCTCTCTCCCTCATGGAGCTCCAACCACTCATCAAGAAGACACTTTGAGTGATATGATTAAGAGAATTGGGAGGCTAAATATTGATTCAACCCCATCTCAATTAACTGAACAACATGAGTCATCTCAAAAAGGTCCTCCAAAATGGCTCACAAAGACACTTGAAAGTGTTCATCCTCACGAGGTTGGAAAGAGAGTGATAAGAAGCTTTGCTAGACAGAATGGAGGTGATGTAGACAATTTTGGTTTACTTGTTGATATGGATGTTTCTTATGATTGTGAATTAAATTTTTCTATAGATTTTAAACCAAGTTTCTTCAAAGAAGTCGATTCTCATGATGAATGGAAAGAATCGATGCAAAAGGAATATGATGCGTTGATAAAGAATGGCACTTGGAAGCTCATTGATCCTCAGTTGGGAACCAAACTGATGGGCTACAAGTGGGTCTTCAAGAACAAGTATAAAGAAAATGGCTCGCTTGACAAGCATAAAGTTAGGCTCATGGAAAAAGATTTTGCACTGAAGGAAGGGGTTAATTATGAGGATAAATTTGCCACCACAGCAAAATGGGCTACCATCTAGACTCTTTTTGCCTTGACAACGTAGAACGGTTGGAAAGTCCATCAAATGGACATAAAAACCATTTTCTTGAATAGAGACATGAAAGAGAATGTTTTTATGTCCCAACGAGAAATATTTGTTGTGAAGGGTGAGGAACACAAACTATGCAAACTTGTCAAATCATTGTATGGCCTCAAACAAGCATCGGGAGCTTAGTATGAGAAATTGACTAAGCATCTTCTGAAACTAAATTTCAAACACTATGATGTTGATGATGCAACTTTGTTTGTCAAGAACGTCGGAAAAACAATTGTATATCTTGTGGTTTCAAACACTATGATCTTGATGATGCAACTTTGTTTGTCAAGAAAGTCGGAAAAACAATTGTATATCTTGTGGTATATGTAGATGATCTTTGATTATATGGAACAATGAGAATGATATTGCATCCATAAAGAATGAATTAAGGAAATGTTTTGAAATCATAGATTTGGGATATGTTCACTACTATCTTGGTATTGAAGTAACCAAGCATCTAAAGTTTATATTCCTCTCTCGAAAGTACGTTAGAAATTTGTTGAATAAATTTGGCATGGCTGAGTGCAATCATTTGACTACTCTAATGGAACAAAATTTAAAGCTTACATCCACTGAATGAAAATAATTTGAGGATGCAACAAAATACAAATAGCTAGTAGGAAGTCTCAACTATCTAACTACTACCAAACCAAACATTTCATTTTCTATTGAGGGTCATTGGTTTGTTGAACATAGAGTTCTAAAATACTTGAAAGGAACTAAAGGCTTTGGACTAAAGACTTTGGAATCAAGTATACACAGGTCTATGGCTTCAACTTGATTGGATACTCTATTCAAGTTTTGACGGAGATAAAAATCTAAGTATCTAATTAAGGCTATGTTATGAGTCTTGATCAAGATAAGCTCAAATAGTGAGCTCTAGCAGATTCCAGAACTTAGTCAGAATATGTGGCAGTTGTAGAAGCAATGAAGAAAATTGTGTGGCTCAGAAAAATTCTAATAGATTTGTAGGAGAAACAAGTGCATTCAACTCCTCTTCTCATTGTCAACACCTTTGCAATAAAGTTGACCAAGATCCCAAAGTTCCATAATAAAAGTAAGAACATCAATACAAAATATCATTTCATTCAACCTAGCCATTTTCTTTATACTTATAGCCAATCACAAAACTTTTGCACGTCATGAACAACTTCACCCTTGTACTCAACCTGTTTAAACACTATCTTTCTGTAGCTAATAGAGATGCTGCATCGATACACTGTTCTTATCATCTATTGTTTCAGAGCTGTCTCTGATTGAACCAGTTTTTTACATGGGTGAGATTTGAAATGGTGATGTCTATCCTAGTAAACAACTAGTCCGTGCTAAAAGAAATGAGTGGAAAAGCCGCTTCTTGCTGATGCTGTGCTAGCCTCGAGCTTTAGAACAGTTGATAATTTGCCAAAGTGCATGCTGAATAGGTCCTTATTAGGTCTGAAATCGTCATAGCTTTCATCTTCATCACGTGCAGCGACAATCATAGACAGCTTGTTATACTGAGTGCAAATGGTTTCTTGAATCGCCCTCAGCCACTCTAGGCATTTCAAAATGGTTGTTGTCATAAAGTCCCTCACCATCAGGAATAGAACGCATTCTTGGTGGTGATGTTTTATTCCATGGTCATCTTTATCAGGAGAATTGCAACACAGATAGGGATTGATCTTTTCAACGAATAATGCTTTTCCTACCTCGTCAGCTGCACCTGTGATAAGATTGACAATGTCAACCTTAGCGATGCGCATCTTTTGCTGACCATAGATAGGGAAAAAGGTTAGGAAGAGATATGTCTTTCCATAGAAGGGTTTGGTGACACTACCGTTGCCACTGCATAGTTCATGTCCAATTCATTATCTGTCCCATGTGATGAAGAGCCCCGAGGACTAAGCCCTTGAAATCCATGTAGCCCTCTTTTAAGGTTAAGAGATTCCACTGAATGAGGACTCTTGAAAGTTTCACTAATAAAATGTTCCATTTCTTTTTTTCTTAGCCCCTGTTCTCTCCCTTGTATCATTTTGTTCATTCATATAAAGCTCAGAAACACTGCCAATAATATTTTGAACGTTTTGATAGCTGCCAAATTTATATATAATAGTTGAATCTGCAACATCCCCATCCCCTTGATAGACATGTCTGGCATACATATTTATCAGACAATGCTCCACAAAGAAATTCCGTTCAAGCCCACTTCTAAATATGTCACTAAGAATATTCTGTCCCTTGCATAGCCAACAAGCCCACACAAGCATTTAGTACAAAGGGAAACGTGAAATTATTTGCATTGATTCCTGCTCCTTGCATTTTGTAATAAAAGCTCAAGGGCTTCCCCACAGAACTCATTTCTGGCATTCTCTTTGATCATCTTACTCGATATAAAAATATTTCCACCTCTATCGCATATTTTGTGAAACATTCTGAACACATCCTTCAAAACAACTAACTGCAAATAAACACTCACGAGCTTGGTACCAACAAAGATGTCTGGTTCCAGTCCAATTATGAAAAGGCACGGAGTTGGCTGAATAAATTGGTGTTTGTGCAGGCCTACAAGAGAAAAGCATGTGAAAACCAAAATAGGTAAACCAGCTTCAAATGGAGCATTGGCAATAGTGGTTACATTACTCTTAGAGTTTTTATGCCTCTTCCGGTCTTGATCAAAATACTCATTGAGTATAAATGTGAGGAGGAAATAGGGACAGCACATAGGTTAAGGGGAAGTCCTTCCTCACCATTTGTCTCCTTTCAAATTCTATTTTTTTCATTTAGTTTTTTTCTTTGTTTCACATTTGTTCCATTCAACCTTTACATTTATTTATGATTTACATGGTTTATTAATCATCATAAATTGGCAAATTACAATTGCATGTACTAAACCTTACACCTATTCATCCATTCATATCTATTTTCAAGCCATTAATGAGAATATGGATTCAAGTAACACAGAATCATACAAATTATATAAATAAAAAATTATGCTTTATTCTCTAATAAAAATAGATAAACCAATACAAATATAATTAGTGTCTTTATCAATCTTTGTCCCCAGTTATACTCACTTTACAACAATAATCATGAAGACAATAAACCTCAGTCCACAGTTATACTCAAAACAATAATTTACAACAATGATCATCAAGACATTAAGCCTTAGTCCATAGTTATACTCAATACAACAATAATAGTCCATGGTTATACTCACTTTAGGACAATAATAATCAAAATATCAAATCTCAACATGTCACTAGCAAAAATGCAGTTATACTCACTTTACAACAATAATTCACAACAATAATCATCAAGACATTAAACCTCAGTCCACAGTTATACTCACAACAATAATTTATAACAATAATTATCAACACATTAAACCTCAGTCCATAGTTATACTCAATACAACAATAATAGTCCACAGTTATACTCACAACAATAATCATCAAGACATTAAACCTAAGTCCATAGTTATACTCAATACAACAATAATAGTCCACAATTATACTCACTTTACAACAATAATAATCAAAATATCAAAGGTCAACATGTCACTAGCAAAAATGCAGTTAATCATCCTCTTTCTCAATCTCTGTCCGCACTTATACTCACTTTACAACAATAATCACCAAGACATTAAACCTCAGTCCACAGTTATACTCAGAACAATAATTTACAACAATAATCATCAAGACATTAAACCTTAGTCCATAGTTATACTCAATACAACAATAATAGTCCATGGTTATACTCACTTTACAACAATAATTCACAACAATAATCATGAAGACAATAAACCTCAGTCCACAGTTATACTCAGAACAATAATTTACAACAATAATCATCAAGACATTAAACTTTAGTCCATAGTTATACTCAATACAACAATAATAGTCCATGGTTATACTCACTTTACAACAATAATTCACAACAATAATCATCAACACATTAAACCTCAGTCCAAGGTTATACTCACAACAATAATTTACAACAATAATCATCAAGACATTAAACCTCAATCCATAGTTATACTCAATACAACAATAATAGTCCACAGTTATACTCACTTTATAAAAATAATAATCAAAATATCAAAGCTCAACATGTCACTAGCAAAAATGCAGTTGTACTCACTTTACAACAATAATCATCAAGACATTAAACCTCAGTCCACTACTCACAACTATAACTTACAGCAATAATCATCAAGACATTAAACCTCAGTCCATAGTTATACTCAATCCAATAACAATAGTCCACAGTTATACTCAATTTACAACAATAATAATCAAAATATCAAAGCTCAACATGTCACTAGCAAAAATTTGAACCTAAATGGAGAAGATGATAATAGTTCACCACCTCCAGAAATAATCCAAATTGACTTCTTTTCAAGGAATATATTTTAATATATTCAAATTTTGCTTATCTCTCTCTAAGTAGTCCCTTGTAATCAAATTTTCAATACTTTTTTTAAATACTTTTACATTTATCTCGAACATCCCTCCATGTTGCTGATTGCATACGTTCATTAGTTGTTCATAATGCAAAGACTTTTTGCTCTTCATGATGCGGACTATTAAGGCACACATTTCGTGATATCTGTCCATATCAACATTCTCAATGACCTTTTTCTTCTCCTTTTTATCTTCCGTTGGGAGTAGGATCTTAATCTTCTCTTTTCTATTTGTAAAACTGTAATTGATTTCAAAAGTATCGCTGAGAGATATTTCTTTTGTATCAGGCTTCTTGAGCAAGATTTTGTACTTGGCAAATACAATAGAATGTAGCAGCCTCACAAGATCATTATCTCTCAAATTCAGTCCAGCTTTGATGTCTAAATAACTCAACTTTTGAGAGCTGTTAAACAATAACAATAAAATTGCATAGTAAGGTGTTACTACCATTTCTATTTGCTCAGCTTGAAACTTGCCAATGACATTACAGGTCCCTGTGGAATATAGCCATGTAAGCTTTCGATGTTGAGTGTATGTAGAATAAAACTCTTTGAATGTGTTCACACATTTACTCATCTCCAAGGGCAAACTAGGTTCAGAAGATTTGAAAGGGGGCCAAAATGTGAAATTCAATACTCTGACATCCAAGCTTATTCCAGGATGAATATTTGGATTATTAGTCAGGTATGCCTTAAAGCTAGCTTGGTTCACCTCTGCTTGTAACATATCTTTAACCATACTCTCCATATTTGATGTCAATTGATTACCAATTTGCTGCTTTAGTTTTAACAACATGCTCAGCTCATGAGCATTATCTGTACTTTTACCATACAGTAGTCTACCAGCTAGCTTTCTTCTATAGAATTCCCCAAACAGATCTCTATCATTCACATATTTCAGAAATTTAGTGACATTCTTTAGAATACCCTCAATCTCATCGGATCTTAATCTTTTATTACCGCCACCCTTTCTAAGTACCATGTCACAGAGCATGGCCAGGAATTCTTCACTGGTGTTTCCTGCCACTCTTTTATTACAGATTTGTACAAATGTTTCATTTAAAGCTCTATACAAAACAGCATTGTCACGAAAGACATGGATAATGTCCTCCACAAACTTGTCATGCAATTCCAAAACTGTATTTACAAATGCAACTTCTTCTTGCATGCCACCTGTATCCCTTCTCCCTGCCTTATCAGTTATAGCATCCAGTGCACTCATAACTAGTGGAGTGCAGTCTCTAATTACATGCTCTTTGAAAGCATTTACAAGTGTTTCCAGACCTTCAGGTACTCTACAAAACAGACTGTAAAGCTTTGAAAGATCATGTTTGTTGTCACTCCTAAGAAGGGCACAACAACAACAAGCCAGATTTTCAAGAAGTTGGGTCTTGTAACCTGAAAGGAGTTTATTTGGTACCATCTCCAACAACTTCTCCCTACTCCTGTGCAAATAATGGGCAGCTATTTCCTCCTCACGTTGCATACATTCCCCAGCCTTCAACAGATAATCCATACATGAATTCTCCCCCAAATTCCATGAACCAGCTCTTTGAACATAGAAATCTGCAGTATCTTCCAACAAGGGCATTTCAATTTCATTCGCATATACATCCATTCCAATATCTACGAAAATACCCAAAACTCCTTCCAATAAATTGCGATCGACTTGCAATCCCCGGCGGTCTTCACGAATCAGAGTAATCACTGCATCCCTTACATGGATCCGCATTTCACCGAACACAAACTTCCGAAAATACTTCTCTGCAACTTCTGAAACTGAACGCTTTATTTCCTTTCTTATCAAAAGCATGCTTTCTGAAAATCTGAACATGGTTGATAGGATTGGGACCATCTCTTTGTGAATTCTGCAACGTCTGACAAACTCTCTCACCATGGTCTCGCCTTGCTTTTCCCTTAAAGCTGGTAAAACCCTTGAATTGAAGTAAATTAGAAGTGACTGCTTGTATCTCTTATATATCTGCTTGAAATTGTTGATTCGTTCTGCCGAAGCACTTCGGCAAGCATGAAAATACTGAATGTCATAAACAAGCACGCAATCGTCTACGGACCAGAATTTTCTCTTTTCGAGACTTCCTTCTTCCAGGGTGCTTATTAACTTCTGCAGAATGTTATTTAAAACATCCCACGTTTGTTCGACGCTTAATTTTTCCATATCAACTGCGCTCCATTTCTTCGAATCCATAGCTGGTAAAACTGCTGTGTTTTCGTATTATTTGTTTACCCAAAATATTCCAACAGATATGGAGATGTCATGTTTCACTCAACAATGGTATATATAGATTGGGTAGGATTTCTTTGTAACAATGGTAACGTAATTTGGATCATTTGTTTGAATATTAGGTGTGAAATTCATTATTTATCATTTTTATTTTATAAAGAAGGGGTAAATTTTTGTATATTATGTGGGAAATTTATTATTTATCTTTTTATTTTATGAAGAATAGGGTAAATGTCTGAATATTGGGTATGAAATTTATTATTTATCAAATTTATTTTATAAAAAATGTGTAAAATGTGCATATGTATTGTTTAATGTGAAGTTTTAATTCACTACTTTTAATTTTTAATAATAAACTCAATTGATTATTTTTAGTTATTTTTAATAACAAATTTAATTCATTATTTTTAGTTTTTAGGGTTATTCCATAACCTATAACTTTAAACTTCACCTCTTTATTCTTAAGTTTTTAGTTATTATTTTTTAATCTTAAAAATTTAGCCATTGAGAATTATTTTTAAAGATTTTTTTGTTATCTCTCTGGTTTATTTTTGGGTCCTTACCAATTATTTCTCAACAATCATATGAGTGACATTTTGGTAAATTCTATAACAATACCTTTTTATATTTACCTCTACCTACCATGTACACTTAGTATGGGAGTAGATCTCACATAAAAATGTAAATATGTAAGGTTTAATATTTAACATTTTTAATCTAATGCTTACCCTATCAATCTAATTATTATTATGTATAAACATAATATCAATTTAAAATATAAAAAGGTTTACGAAAAATATAAATAAACCTCAAGTATATTAAATAAATAAATAAAAAATTATATTTACTCCGTAGGTATGGTAAATAAATATAAATATAAATAAACTAGAGGTATGGTAAATAAATAAAACCTTATTTTATATTTACTCACTAAACCTCTTTATATTTAAGAAAAATAAAAAAAGATGTTTTATTTAGGTGAAGCCTATGGGCCAAATACCATGCGACAAATAATTAATATATTAATATATTATAATATTAAATTATTAAATTTAATAATTTCGGATTAATACAATATTAAATTTTGTTATATTATAATATATCATGTAATATATTAACTCTAGATATATATGGGAGGGAAGAACAAAGACATAGAGTGATAGAGGTGGAGATATAAGGGGAGTGACAAAGGAGAGATGGAGATAAACTAAAGGAGAGGGGAGAGGAAGAATGAAGAGAGAGAAGAAGAGGAATGAGAGAGGTAGAGAAGGGTAAGAAAGGGAAAGGGAGACACAAAGATGGAGGGAGGAGAGAGGGAATGAGAGAGGGAGGGAGATAGTGAGAGGATTGGAGCGCGTAGAGAGAGAGAGGGAGGTAGGAGAGAGAGGAGGAGAGAGGGAGGAATAGAGAGATGGAGTTGGAGGCGGAGAGAGGGAGGGAAAAAGAAAGACATAGAGAGTGATAAGTGGAGAGAGAGAGAGAGAGAGAGAAAGTATGGTTAGGGGTGAGATAAAGGGAGAAATGAGAGATAGAGAGAATGGGGGAGAGAAGGAGAGAGAAGGAGAGGGAAGTATATAGTAACATACTTGGAGAGAGAGAGAGAGAGAGAGAGAGGGATTGGAGGGAAAAGAGAGAGAGAGAGAGAGAGAGAGAGAGGAAGAATGAGAGACATGACTTGAGAGATAAGATAAGATAAGATAACATAATTATATTTATGTCCAACTAATGACCACAAAGTAGGTCAAAGGGATTGTTGAGTACAATGATTTCTATGCAAAGCGGGATAATGAAATGGTTTCTAATAAAAGATACAATGAATGAAGTAAATCAACATTTGGACCTAGAGGAGAAGATCCAGGAGCTAATAGGTCTAAGGATCAGACCCATCTCTCGTAACATCCAAGGTTGAATGAATAACACTGAAGAAACTCAATAAACTATGTTGGCCCGATGAAGAGTTGGTGTCAAGTTCAAACTTTCCACTAAATCGTTTCCTGGGGTTCACGCATTGCTAAATGTTGGAGGACTTAGTCCGTCTCTCATGAATAGATGTGAGACAGATCTGCTCCTCAGATCTCGTGTGGCAAGGTTAGTTCCCATGGATCCTCACTGGCCTGGAGTTTGGACATGTACTGGTATCAATCGATCTCTTGGTGCCCTTGTGTGAAGGCAGTACCCTGAAAAATGTCGTGATCCTCTATGTTGGGTCTGGTTTGATGGGAAGCTAAAGAATATGCGCTCAAAACCTAAGAGCCTCCTGCATATATAGGGCCAAACATATCTAATCGGGATACCTGAAAACATCGGCGAGGGTCTGAGAATCTCTTAACAAGCAATGAAACCTTCCTCTAGTCTCATAGTAGATAGGGCATCCAAGAATGAAGTGCACCTCGGTCTCCACTTCCTGTATATGGCATACATAGCAGAGTATGTTTGGTCCATCCACCTAGTGTTCTGTCTCTACCTGAAGTTTATGAGAACCTACTCTGAACTTGCCTAGAGGAATGCAAAGAGCATGCATCCAATGGTGAAACATATACTTGGGTCGAACAATGAGCTTGTCTCTCAAATCCAATAAGTGCTAAGCATAGAAGGCCATCTTTAGGTGCAACCCTCTTGGAGGATTGACCTAAGTGACCTGGATGAACTTCCTGTAAGTGTCCTCACTGATGATCTTGTTTAGCTCTTGTCTAGTAGGTAAAAGGTGACCATCAGCAACTAAGGAATATCGGAAAATATGGAGACGATCCAACTGAATTCCCACTGACTCTAAGAGATTTGAAACTCATGTAAACCAACATCTGGATTGGCATGAGGGAGTAGAACGGGCAATAGTCTTAGAAGAGAAATATGCCAAGTAAGTATATCGGTCCTTACTCTTTATCGAGTTTGCAAATCCCTATACATGATGAAAGAATGAAACCAATATGAATACCATCTCAATCCGAAAGGGTTGAGCTCCAAACTCTACAAGGATGATGTGCTGTGGTACTGTCAGTTTGCACATAATGATGCGATGGAGAAGAAGAATCTGGACTCTCTCAACTGAAGCCCAATCTAACTCAAGTAAATACAATCCCCAAAACCTTAGCCATATAGAACAATGGGACAAATTAAGGTGTCCATGAGACTCATCTTGGACGAGATGTCCTAGAAGTGATGTCGAAAGAAGTGTCTGTCAAGAAGGGATAAGGATCCATATCCTTTGTTGATCCAAGGCTAAAGCGTTGGTCGCAAACTCAAGCGAGGACTTGAGAATTGCACCCCCAAGTACGTATATGTGCTAGTGATCTCAATCTCCTCCCCTTTGAATGGAAAGTGAAGGTTTGAGGTTTTCTTCACCCCATTGAAGATCATAACCTTGGTTTTACCCAAGTTGAACATCAAGTGTCAATGATCACAAAACAGATCTAAGGCATCCAACAGCCTGTGTAATCCTTATTAGGATGAGGAAAGGAGGACCACGTCGTCAGAGAGAGTAGAATATATATCGGAACCTCGTGAAGAAGGAAACCATTAGTGTCCTCGATATTTTCATGTAGAAATGCTTCCAACTGATCAATATAGATCCCAAACAGGGTAGGGGATAGTGGAAAACCCTGTTTAACCCCAATAGTTATTCGAATGAAATCAGACATCCCATGGGGCACGTGAAGACGACCAAGAAAAAATCATATGGGTGCATAATATGAGTCAATAGGGTTGCAAAGATGTGAATATCTCTTAATATCTAGAGCAAGGCCTCCCTCTAAACAGAGTCGAAAGCTTTTCAAAAATCTATGAAACAATAGTAGACTTTAGAAGAGTGGTGTTGTGCCTCCTCAATCACGACGCAAAGGGTGAAGATGTGGTCAATGGTCTCATGAGCTCGTCGGAAACCTGCTTGCCCCCTAGCTTTGAGTTGTCTTTGCTCAAGGTCACTACAGAGCTTCTTATGTAGAACGATACCATACAACTTCGAGAACATGTGGCCCACCATGATCATTCTGTAGTTATTGGGATTTAAGCTAGAACTTGATTTTTTGATGAGATGGATGATGTGGTGTGACCATGTTAGTGGAAAACCTTCATGGACTACATGGTTGAAGAGATCAACTAAGTAGCTAACCAAAGCATGGAAATTGTGCTTAAATAACTCTACTTTGTAGCCTTCCTCATCGACTGCTTTGCTATTGTTCATCACCCAAATGGCCTCTCTAATATCTCTGTCTTAGAATAGGTAACAGGAAGAGGGTGGGGAGGTAACATGAATTTGGGCCTCCCGGGAATATCATCAAGGTTGGTAGTATGAGAGAACATGGATGTAGGGTCGAGGTCATGTGGAACAGGGGAGCTTCAGGGAAGTATGGTATGCCATAATTTTTTAGGAGAGTGGGGAAGGAGAGTAGAAAGTTCTTGTCTTCTATGAGAGACAAAGAGTCGTTTCTTGTGACAAAAGAGACGACAATAAGAAGCGTTGAGGTTAGAGTAGAAGGGTTGAGAGTGGGTGAAAGCATATTGAAGTTGTAATGTCACTTAATAATAAATAATAAATAATAAAAATAAAAAATAAACAATAATTATAATATAATACAATTAAAATAAATAATAAACAATAAATAAAAATAGTAATAGTAATAGTAAATAAATAATAAAATAATAAATAACAATACTAAAGCTCTAAATAAATATAAATAAAAATAAACAGAAAATTACTAAAAATCAGTAAAGCTATCAAAAAGTAAAAACAAAAGAAATAAAACAAGAAAGCAGTAAAGTTGCATGTTGAAACATGGAGTGCGTGCATGTGGTTTCCCTTCCAATGTTTGCTCTATTTAATAGATTGTGAGGAAGATGATAGGCATTCCATCATTCCATGATTCCATCATCCATTCTCTTGGGATAATAGTGTTGTGAGACAAAGGATTCCTTGGCAGTAGTACGTTGATTGACGGCTCGGCGGTGGCCAGTTGTAGCAAGATTTCGTGCAATTGAGCCTACGGTTGGGTGGAGAGTCGTCCCCAAGACTTTGTTTCAGTTAGCAGAATTCAACTAGCGTTCAACCCCGAAATCACAAGTGAGAAACTTCATCACCATAGGTAAATTGTCTCTACTCATATTTATGAAATTTGATGTTAATTAGTTTATAAATTGTGTGTTGATTATAAATCACATGATTAATCTAATTAGTTACATGTTTTTATTTCAGGGCTGTTACATATGGTATCAGAGCTATGTTCAACTCTTAGGGCCTATAGAAATTTTAAAGTAGAAAACTTTGATCTAAATGATTTAACGAAAAAAAAAAATGAGTCTCTTCATTGAAGTCAATTTAGAGAAATTCCAATAGGATTAAAGAATTGCCTATTTTATTTAAATGTGGATGTGTTTTCTAATGACAATTAAAATCTTTACATGGTTATTGACCCTTTGTTTTAAAGACATTTTTAATGATATCTCATTCAAAGTATTTTGTCACTAGTGCAAAAAAAAATAAAAAAAAATAAGTATTTGTTTTTATCTTAAATGGCAAAGAAATAAATTATGAAGTTAATGAGAAAATTCTTAACATGAAGTGTAAGAAGGAAATTCAATAGAAACTCTATAACAAGGCCATGAGAAGAATTATGCACAAATTGAGAAGAAGAATCCCAACTGGAATAAGGGTAAATCTATAAGAGAAGAGATCAAGTGGGAACTTGATGAGATAAGAAAATCTTTTTAGGATGCACAGTGACAATTACGCAAGTGATGGATAAATCCCTAGGGTTAAGCATGCCCTCATGTAGGTGGATTAAGCATGACAAAAGACTTAAGCAAGGATGATCAAGTGTATGTGTGCCATTGGATAAGTAGAATATGTATAGTGACCATGGAATTTTAATTTTGTATTGATGATTTAAAGAATGATTATACCACCAATAATATCTTAACAATGAATTTCACTAAAATTTCCTTGAGGAAGGAATAATACATGATGAGATATTATGGCTCGAGATGATGAGGCTCATTTAAATTTAATGATGTACTTAAAACGAGTATACCTATGGTGTAAATGGTCAACTTAATAGTTGGAAAAAGTGGGAATGATTATCCAAAAAGTAATTAGTATCTTGATGAAAACATGACACTAATAAGATTGGTGAGATAACCTAGATTCTAGGGAGACGTTGAATAATCTTATTTCATAGTTAGTATTCATTGTTTATATAAGGAAATGGAATTGTTTCATGATAAGAATGATTATAGTGTATTATTGTTCTATATTTTATGTATATTGAGATTATTATCATATTTATGATGTTGGGATGAGATTTCAGGATATGATGGTATGAGGATAATGATACACATATAGTTCTTATTTGTTTAGTTGTTATGATAATGATGTTGTATGCTCATGATCGATATGATATGCATAAGAATCATGATGTTATGATATGATGTATATTGACATGTATTTCATTTATTTTGTGATGTAATGATATATCTTTGATGAAGATATGTTGATGTTATAACTTATGATGGTATTTCATAAAGTGAAGAATGTGGTATTTTCATGCAAGTTTTATGGCATGCATGAGCATGTAGTTGGTTATTATTCAGAATGTTGTGATTAACAATGATGTTATGTTTTCATGATGACGTGCAAGACTTGGCATGTAGATTATTTTCTATGATACGATGATTATAACTAATGCAATGGTTGCACGTTGAGATGTGGTGACTGATAAGAACTCCACAAATGGGACTAGAGGGCTGGTTTATTTGATGATCTCGTGGGAGCCCATACTTGCGAGGGATAATATGTAACACCATATGGGTTGTGGACATACTCAATCAACACTACATATGCGAGTGATTCCTTTGTCTTCTGTAGCTCTTGATGGATAGCTCTTGAAGGGCTATGGGACCATCTTAAGGAGGCCAAGTGCTATAAAGAGGTATAAAGAGGTATGGTAAATAAATAAAATATATCAAATATGATTAGAAATCAACATCTAATTATATACCAAGCATGGCCAAATACTATGGTAAATAAAAGAAATGATAAATAAATATAATATAAATATAAATAAACCAAAAGTATGGTAAATAATAAAACTTCTTTTTATATTTACTCCATAAACATATTTATACTTACTAACACTAAAAAAAAAAATTTAGGTAAATCCTATGGGCCAAATTATTTTTAATACCATCCAAATTATTAACCTTAGTATTAATATTAAAAGATTATATTTTATTTAAGCAAAGTCTTTGAGTAGAAATCACATAAGTTGGGTCATGCTCCTAGTTGTTGTAGGTATTGGTGTCCCTTTTATAGTATTTGTTGTTCTTCATTAGAATTTATTTTCTTGATATTTCGTCATTTTATCATCCTATTTGTCCACTATATACATTATATATATATATATATATATATATATATATATATATATATATATATATATATATTATTATATATTTTTTTTTTTTTGACTTAGTGTTATTTTTTTTCTTTTATTTATTTTCCATTAATTAATTTTTAATTTTAGTTTATTTTATTTCTATTAATTATTTGTATTTATTAAATGATCTTGCTTCGATTAGGGTCTTGACTCTTTTTTATAATTTTTGACTTCCCTCTTTGTTTGGAATTTGATTTTGATTTTTTTATTCTTGTTAATTTTTTAATATTTGATTTTAATAAATTAATTTAAATATTATTTTTCAAAAACTAGCCATTTAATATACTTGTTGCTTATTAATATTTGTTTTAATAAATTAATAAACTAATATCATAATTTAAATATTATTTTTTAAAAACTACTCGATTAACATAGTGTTACTTAATAATATTTATTTTTAATATATTAATATCATAATTTAAATATTATTGTTCAAATATAGTTGTTACTTGAAATTTTGGTCTCTACATTGCTCTCTATTTAAACCTTTGCCATGGTTTGCTTCTTCATCTTGCCTTGGTCTTAATGATGAACCACACTTGTTGGTTCGAAATGTGTCATCTAAAAATTTCTCTTATGTGATTTCTACTGAAAAACTTTGCTTAATTCATTATGGATCACAAGCCTCAATACATAAATATTCTTATTATTATTAAATTTAATATTCATATTAATATATTATAATATTAATATTATTAAATTTAATAACATCGGATTAATATAATCTTAAAATTGTTATATTATAATATATCATGCAATATATTAACTCTAGTTATATATGGGACAAAAGAACAAAGGCATAAATTGATAGAGGTGGAGAGATAGGGGGAGTGACAAAGAAAAGATGGAGATAAACTAAAGGAGAGGGGAGAGGAGGAATGAAGAGAGAGAGGGAGAGGAATGAGAGAGGTAGAGAAGGGTAAGAGAGGGAAAGGGAGACACAAAGATGCAGGGAGGAGAGAGAGAAGGAGATAGGGAGGGAGATAGTGAGAGGATTGGAGCACGTAGAGAGAGAGAGAGGGGGAGAGAGAGAGATGGGAGAAGAGAGAGGGAGGTAGGAAAGAAAGGGAGAGAGAGGAAGGACTAAATTACTCAAGACTTAATGAACACTGGAAAAAACTAAGAAATAACAAATTTAACCCAGATCAAAGAAAAGCAACCGTTCTAGGAAATACTTGATGGTATTCCCCAAGGGAGTCACCAATTCTGATGATGAGAAAAGTTCCCTAAGTCATGGGTTGAAAACCTCAACAGACCAAGATAAAACAATGAACAAAAAACACTCAATCAAGCATGTCAAACATTCAAATTATCAAAGTTGGACTTAGAGACATACCCGAGGGTCCTACATTTGAAGATGTTCCCGTAGGGTCCAAACCCTCTACTTGCTCCAAGATATCTAGACCTGGAAATCAATCATAATATATAATTCAACATGCATGCATAAGAATATGTTATATCATTATATATAACAATTCAAACTATCATTCATAAGATGTCAAGATATATTGGGAACAAGACATGAGCTTCTTTACTGATACAAAACAGTAAGTACATGATAGATACAACTTGATCCATGCCAAAGGCACTGATGAAGCCTTCCCAGCCCGAGCCATGAAGACAACCTCTCTAGTAGGTGCAAGAAGATGCTAAATAAGGAGACATAGCATCTCTACAAAGGAAACCAAGGTTTTCTAGAGACTAGGAGTGTAGGAGGCAGAGTAAAAGCATTCTTGATTTGGGGGAAATTGAGTATAATGTCGATATCTCTTTTTTCTTATCCATTAGGCCTACCCAAGTGGTGTATATATACTAGCTCAAATTGGTTACTTCAGTTATGCCACGGACTCCTATAGGTGGGCTCTAGGTAAAACTCGTAAACCTCGCCAAAAAAATAGCATTTTATTTTATTTTTTCATATATAAAAATGTATACGCAGGTATAATGTTCTGGGACCTGTGTATGTAAGCGTTTTTGTGTGGGAAGAGTCGTGTATGGAATTTGAAATATCGTTTTTTAGTATAAAGTTAACTTTGCATGGGTAAAGGGACTTCCCAGGGCCATAAAGAGCATCAAGTCTACAAGAGTGTTGAATGATGTTATAACACCCTTGCTTGGGACAAGGAATTCTAGGCATAGCTACATCGATGGTTGTTATCTACCCTTTGTTATAAGTTTGGGTGACTCCCTAAGAGCCTACAATACTAACATTGCACGTCACAATTCTTTTCGACATGTATTACAACCACTAAGTGACCACATGCACACATATATGTATGCAAACATTCTTCTGCACAACAAGTAAAAAGCGTAGCGACAAGTATGGCTCCTAACACTGTGAGTTTCATATCAAAGATGCATAGAAAAGATAAAATCTTGTATGGAGTGTGGGGTATAAATTCAATTCATCCAGACTTCAAGAGGATGTGTTTTACATAACACATTATACATACCTATTAGTTTGGGTCTGAGTAAAATGGAAGTACATACCCAATTATTTGGTGGAGGAAATCCTCAACGTTATCTCATTGCAACATGAACCATGTCAATGCAAGTTTTCGTCAATGTAATTCATCGTACTATAACAAAAATAAGTTATCATGCTAAATATTGTTGAAATTAAACCAAGATTCTTATAGATTATTCCAATGCCTTTAAACATCACATAATATGTTAATCAATTGTGTATTAATAATAACACAATCATGTATTTTGTACAACAACACAATTTCAAACTAGAAATGTATCACACATTTATTATCAGAGAATATACATAAGAAACACTTATCTTGTAAATATTTGGGCAACTGAGTCTGGGACTAGGAATCTTCACCCAACCGTAGATAGTTGCAACTATTTCTCTCTTGCAGTTATCACCCCCGAGCTAGATTCCAAAGGGTGAGGGGTCTTTTGCTCAAGGGATGAACCAAAACCTTTAGTTACTCGAGGACTCTAGAGATCTATCCACCTCCACCCTTCAACTGAGTTGCAGGTAACAAGCGTATAGGGAATTGAGATACTCACTGTCTCCACCCTCCAATTGAATTAGAATCAATTATTGCGCAGGGAATCCAGAGACTCACCATCTCCACCCTTCAAACTCAACATCATGGTTCCGCCTAGCTTCGGGGATTCTAGAACCAAAACCAATCAAATACACAACAAAGAAGCCATCCAAGATACCTCTAGGAATTTCCCTAGGAATAATTCCTCCATTCCAACCGTTCAAGACTTGCTGAGAATCACCATATCCACCCTCTAATTACTGGGGACTTGAGAGGAAATTTCTTCCCCACCTCGGTTGATCTCCTGTTAAAAAGTGTGCAACAAGAAATGCTTGTTGAGAATGCAAGAAGATGATGGAGCGTAGTGGAAAGGAGTCTCCTTCACTCAATGGGCCCATAGGCAATTTTTGGCGCAAAGTCTATTTTTAGACTGTCTATTTTTAGACATATGGATCATGGTCTATGAGTTTCAGGATGCTATTTATGGATGATTGGTCATGTTGGGAAAAATATATGGACTTCTATTTTTTGGATCACAGTGGTGTGATCAGAGTCTATTTTTAGACTGTCACGTAAAAATAGAAACAGTCAACTATTATTAGCCCTTAGTAATATTCGGACTCTAAATTTTATCTTATTCTCTTGGAGCACTTCAGTTGGAGCTACAGATGTGGCACATGCAACTGCCTGAAGGAATCACGTGGTTACCTATGGGTTGACTGAGCTATTCCGTGAAGGACTTCAGTTAGAACTCAATTGGTTGAGTTTTGTGGAGTTAGATGAGTAGTTAATGGAGTTGTGTTCAGTTTGACTTAGTTGAACTAGTTGTATTTAGTCTAACTGGCCAATAGACTAAGTGATGAGTTGTGTGAATTAGTTATGAATTAATTCACTAATTATTAACTCATAATGCAACTGAAGAATACATCAGTTAACTCAATGCATGGACAGTTCAGTGGAGACAAGTGTTAGAGGTAAGTGAAAGGGTGAGTTGTGACTATCAGTTGTTCATGAGATTTGCACATGCAATGGATTGAGTAATGCCAATGAGGCCAAGGGCAATTGTAGCTTGTGCTCATGTGATTTTTCCAAGTAAATACGAGTTTTCTTGAGCCATTATCATTCATTCTCAGTAGGTATTGCGCAGTGGAGGCACGCAAACAGTGGGGGAGATTTGGAGATCAGACCTGAGATGTATTGTGTGTAACATGTGGAGATAGTACTGAGTACTTGTGAGAAGTATTATACTATGTATTGTTACATGTTCTCAATCAATATAATATACAGATAGTTGGGGGTTTTCAGCTTTATGCTTTCCCCCGGTACATACTGTGTTGATATGTGTGATTGATGCTTCAATGTGCGCATGCAAATGTTTCTTAATACTGCTAAATTGATGATCAACGTAGAGGAGGTTATGTATTATGCATGATTCCGCAAATAGTGTATAATCAGGATAATCTCTGTGAATAAGTGTCATATTATTAAAAATTTCTACATGGTATCGGAGCTGTTTGATTAGTAGAAAACGTTCCAGAGGATATCAAAGTGAGGATTGATCATCGGATCTATTATTCTGAAAGCGTTTACATTTTATTTCTTTAGGCAGAGTCTGTAATCGGGCCAAGTAGCCTCTAGATTCATCCTTCTTTTGGAAGGTGAGATATCCGGTGAATGCCCATACAGTCGATCTCTGTACGAGAAATACTTTGTTCTCATGAATTTTAGATCAGAAACGGTTGAGTTTTGAGCTGGTGGAATGGTGCTCAAGGATAAAACTCAGAAACATTAAGTGTGAGAATAGAGACAGTATGCGCTAGTATCTCACGAAGTTCACCCAATGCCGGGATGAGCTGGGAAGTGTGGGGTTGGCTGTCGATGATGAGGATTGTGAGTCTAAAACTGCTTGGCCTTCCTAAGAGCTGGCATAGCTACCGATACTCGGTGAATGGAAGGGAGAAACTGCCAAATTGGCAATGACTATGGTCAGATTTGATGTAGGAGGAGATCAGATGGAACACTAGAGATAGTTCTTCATCTATGCATGATGAGGAGAATTGCGGCTTAGCAAGTAAGGCAAAGAAGGGAAAGGAGAAGGTTTCTCTTTCCAAATCCAGTTCTTCCAATGATGGGAAGAAGGTTGACAAGTCGAAGGTGAGATGCTTTCATTGTCATGAGTTGGGCCATTATGCTACTAATTGCCCAAAGAAGAAGTCCAAGAAGGGATCCTGGGAAGGATCTGAAGGTGAGGCACTTGCTTCACAGTTTGAGTTGGATTTCGCACTCTTTGCATGCATGGTTTCATCCATGATGGGAAGTGGTTGGTTTCTTGACAGTGGAGCTTCTTTCCACATGACCCGTGACAAAAGTTTCTTCAGTACTTTGGACGAAAAAGATCTCCAGATACTCATAGGTATGGGTAATGATGAGAAGTATAGTGTCTCAGGTGTAGGCACAGTTATTTTTCAGAGGGAGCATGGAGCTCGCCTTACCTTGACCGATGTGAAGTATGTACTAGGATTGAAGAGAAACTTGATGTCGATCGTGATGTTGGAAGACAGAGGCTATGATGTAGTCTTCAGTAAGGGAAAGGTTTTCCTTAGACACATCATTACTAGACAGGGGAAGCAGATTGGTTCACAGGTCAAGAACCTGTATGCTCTTGAGGTTTAAGATGAATGCAAAGCCTTGAGCAGCAAGGCAACTGATGGAGACTTGGTGGTTGAGAGGGAGGGTATATTACCTCTCAACATGCAGAGCCAGAAGAAGTCTCAGACAACTATGGAGGAGCCACGATTGGTGCAGCGGCTTCAGGAGGTTGTGGAGCAGCCACAACTGGGGAAGCTGAGAGGAGATTGAGTAGAGACATCTACTCATGCAGAGACCTCCAGTAGAGGGAAACGTCGAGCCAAGTGGGTTTAGGGATCACATGCAACCATACCTCCAGGTAGGAGGTGGGGTGATATAGGGTGATCATCCCAAGGAGGAGGGGCAAGATCCTTGAGGTACCCAACCTCTTGGATGAGACCTTGCTACAGGAGCCCCGATGTGGAGTAGCAAGAACTGACTGATTGGATAGAGATAGATGCGGATGGAGTGGTAGAGAAAGTGACAACGCAGGGAATCCCAGGATAGTGCATAGCATGTAGGCTACAACAATGTGAGAGGCACAAGTGTTTTGCATAGTGCTAGGTGGCACAAAGAGGTGTGCAATGGTGCGAGATGCATGAAGATGTTGCAGTAGCACAGATTTCAGAGAGGGAGCACTTGTCAGTAACAGGTAGAGCTTCAGCATCAGAGTATGTTCCTAGCCCAACAGAGTGGTCAGTTGGGAGTGTTTTTTTTGTTCCAAGTGTTGTTGGAGCAAAGTGGACCAGGTAGATGTGTTGCATGCAGAACATTCCAGAGTTACACGATCGGGTTTGAGAGGAAGTTTTTCTTGTTGAGAGGGAGTGTTGAAAAGTGTGCAACAAGAAATGCTTGTTGAGAATGCAACAAGATGATGGAGCTTAGTGGAAAGGAGTCCCCTTCACTAAGTGGGCCCACAGCAAGTTTTGGCACAAAGTCTATTTTTAGACTATGTCTATTTTTAGACATATGGATCATGGTCTATGAGTTGTAGGATGTTATTTATGGATGATTGGTCATGTTGGGAAAAATATATGGACTTCTATATTTTGGATCACAGTGGTGTGATCAGATTCTATTTTTAGACTGTCAGGTAAAAATAGAAACTGTCAAATATTATTAGCCCTTAGTAATATTTGGACTCTAAACTTTATCTTATTCTCTTGGAGCACTTCAGTTGGAGCTACAGATGTGGTACATGCAACTGCCTGAAGGAATCACGTGGTTACCTACACGTTGACTAAGCTATTGCATGAAGGAGTTCACTTAGAACTCAAGTGGTTGAGTTCTATGGAGTTAGATGAGCAGTTAATGGAGTTGTGTTCAGTTTGACTTATTTGAACTAGTTGTATTCAGTCTAACTGGCCAATAGACTAAGTGATGAGTTGTGTGAATTATTTATTAATTAATTCACTAATTATTAACTCATAATGCAACTGAAGAATACATCAGTGAACTCAGTGCATGGACAGTTCAGTGGAGACAATTGTTAGAGGTAAGTGAAAGGGTGAGTTGTGACTACCATTTTTGCATGAGATTTGCACATGCAATGGATTGAGTAATGCCAGAGAGACCAAGGGAAATTGTAGCTTGTGATCATGTGATTTTGCCAAGTAAATACGAGTTTTCTTGATCCATTATCATTCATTCTCAGTAGGTATTGCACAGTGGAGGAAGGCAAGTAGCGGGGGAGATTTGGAGATGAGATCTGAGTTATATTGTGTGTAACAGGTGGAGATAGTACTGAGTACTTGTGAGAAGTATTGTACTATGTATTGTTACATGTTCTCAATCAATATAATATACATATAGTTGGGGGTTTTCAGCTTTATGCTTTCCCCAAGTACATACTGTGTTGATATGTGTGATTGATGCTTCAATGTGCGCATGCGAATGTTTCTTAATATTGCTAAATTAATGATCAACGTAGAGGAGGTTATGTATTATGCATGATTCCGAAAATAGTGTATAATCAGGATAATCTTTGTGAATAACTGTCATATTATTCAAAATTTCTACATCTCCTTCTTGACTTCTTTCCAACCGAAAATTATCTCCCTACTCTTTTGTGTTATTTTTCCTTTTGATATCCTTCGGGAAGATGCTCGAGCTTTCCTTTTGTTTCTCTTCTGAGTTCATTGTTGCTCTCCTCGATTATGTTCGTTCTCCTCCTCTCTTCTATTTTTCCCCTTTCCCTATTGTTACAATTATGTTCCCCCTCTTGTCCACCATGGTTCTTCCCATGTTGCCCGATAGTCTTTGCAAGACCTTCCTAGCCTGTGGGGTTGTGCCACATATCCCCACTCCCTTTTTTGTTGACTGCGGTCCAACAAACCTCTTGGCTTGCATGCTCTGGGCATCCTCTCCTCAACAACGTTGCCATCTCATTTTTTTTGTCCTCCTTTTAGTGCATTTTCCTTCAAGGAATCATGGCCCATGTCCTCTTGTCCAACCTCCTCTTTAATGGTATGCTCCAATTTAATTAGAATGCACAAATACCATCCTCGTTAGTTGTCATAACAATTAAAACCCCAAGCAATTACTCTCATCAGTCTCTGGAATCCGTGTCCCATAACTCAACCCATATTTCTTTCAAAAAATTATTTATATTGCATACATAGGTGCAAGAAATTGATGTTGTCACAATAATTATAATAAAATGAGACCATGAAAGGTTCGAGCTTACATAAAAATATGACAATAGAAATGTAACCACTCTATATCTAGGGCTTAATAAGAAGTTTTAGGTTTATCATGGGGCTTATATAGGGGTTAGCATGCCTCTCCCTTTCAAACAAGAGTTTTCCTCAACCCTTGACCATTTGTGGTGTTCTGCATGAAAAAGTTATCTTCCCACGTCACCTCTGTCACTTGTAGGTTCTTTCATTTGATAAGGTACTCAATAATTGCTCGATTTTCCAATTTATTAATCCTTGTTTTTAGGATTGTTTTTGGTTCTAATATGATTTTTCCTTCTTCGTTGTTGTCTTGTAAATTTTTTTGGATTGAGATATTTTTACCAATAACCTTCCTCAAGAAAGAAACATGGAAGATTAGATGCAAATGTGAAGATGGAGGCAATTCTAATATGTAAGCCATAATTGCAATCATTTGCAAAACCTTATAGGGGCCAGAATACCTCGATGACAATTTATTGATAATTTATTGTTAGTTGAGGGACATATATTTATATGGTTGTAGTCTCAAAATTCTCAATCCTCAACTTCATATTCTCTTTCACTACAACACTAATTTTCTTGTTGTTTCATCTTATTTTGTGTTATAACAAAGTTGTCCTTCAATGGTTTGAGGACCTTTGGTTGGTATCATATGTGGTTCTCTACTGCTTGAGCCTTTAGAGTCCTATTTATGTGATAGATGGAGGATGGTATTTATAAATTGCCATAAATGGTGACATTTTTCATGAAGTATCAAAGGATGTGTTGTAGGACCATTCTGCTTAGGGAAACCATTTAACCCATTATGTATGTTTATTAGATGCAAAACAAAGTAGATATCCTTATAAACATTTATACACAATCTCAATTTTTCCATTAGATATTTTGGATGGTGAGATAAGTTGTGAGCCATTTGAGCACCCAAATAAGAAAATAAACCAGGTCAAAAGTTTCTCGTAAAAATGGATCTCTATCACTTATAATAATCTTTGATACTCCATGTAGCTTTTGGACTATTTCCATTATATTTTCTTTAAAAGGATGAGGAAGAGAGCAAAATGGGGCATACTTTGTCTTTAGATCTACCACTACCATAATGGTACTTGTTCATTTTGATTTAGATAAACCTATAATAAAATCCATTGATACTTCTTCCCAACAATAGCTTGTATGGCTAATGGTTGTATGAACCCCGGGGTCTCAACTATCTCTTCCTTATTTTGTTGGCATACTACACATTCAACCACAAAGTTTTTCACGTCTTCTTTAAAATCTTCCCAAATAATATTTTTCTTGATCCCATAGTATATCTTCAAGAACCTTGAATGTCCTCCTACAAGAGAAGTGTATAATTCCAAAAGAAACTTCTATTTGAGCTGATAAATTTTACATAAATAAAAGTAAGCTTGACACCACAATAAATCATTCTTCCACAAAATATTAAAAGAAAAATAATCATATAAATTATTATTTTATAATAAGAAAATTTGATTTATATATTTATATAAAATTTAACAAATCATATATGTATATAAATAATGGATCTAGTTATTAAAAATATATCTTGTTTTTTCTTTCAATTCATTCACATTATTTCTCTTTACATAAACTTTACTAATTAATTATGTATAATCAAATTATCGATTCTATAATTATTCCTTTTCAAGAAAATATTTTAACATATTAAAATTTTGCTCATCCCTTTCCAAGGAGCCCCTTCTAAATATTTTAACATATTGGTTGTTCATCATGCATGTGTGTGTGTGTGTGTGTGTGTATATAATGCATTAATTATTTTATATTTGTACATATCAACATTTAATAAAAACTTTGCACATTTTCTTTAAAAAAATTCAAAGGATATTTATCTTATTCTATAGTATATTCTCAAAAAGTTTGAATATCTTTTTAGAATAAAAGTGTATAATTTAAGAAAAAAATTTGTTTCAGTTGATAATTCTTACATAAGTAAAAGTGAGCTCAATACCACACCAAATCATTTTTCAGAATATCTTTTTAGAATAAAAGTGTATAATTTAAGAAAAAAAATTGTTTGAGTTGATAATTCTTACATAAGTAAAAGTGAGCTCAATACCACACCAAATCATTTTTCAACATAATTTTTACGTAATTTTTTTCTTTTCTAATAAAACCTAAAATGTTTATAACTTCAATTTTGTTTCACTAGATACTCAGAGGGAAATTCACAAGCTTGAAACCCAAGTGACGGCCTAAACACAATATATCTAATATTTTGAGCTCATGGAGGATATGTCGGCTTGGGTTTCTAATCTTGGGCATATCATGGGTAGGAAGAAGCAATACTTAAACTCTGTGACTCTTCATTGGCAAATGAAGACCCTATTGGGTCTGGTCTTAAAGGATAAGCAAGTGGGGAAGTATACTGTCTTTGGGAGGGTCTGGGGACTATTTTCATAGTCGTAAGTTGTAGCATGTTGAGGAAAGGCTATATCCTCTTCTCCTTGGGTACATGAATATATACAGGACAACCAACGATCCTCAAATGCCCAACTTATGGTTTCTCACTTGTGAAAACTTCATGAGGAATCTTGAATTTCAAAATTTGGTGAGGATGTCTGTTCAAAACATAAATTGTTGTCTTATATGCCTCTCCCCATAAGAACATGGGTAAATCCTAATCATGAATCATTGCCTTAGAAGCTTCCTTTCGACAACCCCATTATGTGGAGGGTTGTAAGGGACTATCAACTACCACTTAATCCCAACTTCTTTGAAAAAGACAATGAGTTCCTTGGAAGTATATTCTCCTCCATTATCTGACCTTCAAACCTTGATCTTCTTCCCTGCCAAGTTTTATGCCTGTGACTTGAGTTCTTGAAACTTGTTAAATACGTCACCTTTTGTCCTTATGAAGTACACCCATGTTTTCCAAGAGAAATCATTAATAAATGTCACTTCGTACAAGAAACGACCCAAAGAAGTTGTTGTCATTGGTTCGCATACCTCTGGTTGAATTAGATCTAAGATTCCCTTGGAGCTGTTGCCACTGCTCATAAAATATCCCTTGACATTATTTCCAAGTGCACAACCTTTCCAAACTTCTTCATGTTCTTCCTCGAGCTTTGGAAGACCTATAACTTTTGATGAATGTAACTAGTGTGAGTCTTCATAATTATAGTTAAGTAGTGATGCATTGTATTTGTCAAAATAAAATTTGATTGTTAAATAAATTGACTTATTAAAGCACGAGTTTCCCACTTGGGCCTATAATCAATAGGTCAAAGCACCCATTGAGTTCTCTAGGATTTTGTTGAGTCAAATTCAAAAATAATTATGTAAAACCTTCTTGGGATCAGTCTTAAAGAAATAATTGTTTTTTAGTCGTGTTAACACCTCCACTTTCGAGTTGGCCTCTTCAACAATCTCCTAGTCGGCCTCCAACAAATTGACAAGTTAGTTACTCCTATTATTAATGTTGGCTCAATTACAGGAAGAAACAACCATATATACCTAGGTGATCTCGACCTGAAGCAAAGAATATTTTAGTGGTATGGACTATAGACAACTAAGTGAATTACAGACAGAAAAGGCCGAAGTTCTCTACAATTACAGGGGCCACAACTTTTCTATCATTGCAGGACCGAAGTTTGTTTCTATAGCTGCAGGAGCTATTTTTTTTTTTTGTCTATGGTCGAAGAAGGGATGAAAATCTCATTATTAAAGACTAGTTTTGTAAGAATACTACTTCACTAAAGAGATGATTTGATGGATGGAGAGAGGTTTAGGTTAAGATTCTTGGTTGTCTCACTGTGATTTGAATCTATTGAAGGAAGAGTTCTCGACTAGGTTTTCCCCTACCTAGGGGCTTTTTCTTAGCTGTGTGCCTACATATTGTGTCGTCCTTTTTTGATTGATTAGCATTAGTCTTGATGATAAGAACAAGATAAATTGGAAGAACTAATAATTAAATATCGCAAGATAATTTCACAATAGGAGAAATAAATTAAAGTACAATACTAAGTTACTGCCCTGATGGATTTATCAACACGATATCAGAGCTTGGTTTGTTGGCGTAAGGGAAATTATAAGGTCTCAACAAGGACTGAACTCCTAGAAAGAAAGTTTGAGCAAATAAATTGACATTTTGGGCATATCTACAAAGAATTTACCCTTTTGATTAGGCTGCAAGCTTGAGAAAGACACTGAAGTAGCTTGAAAAATATAGAAACATTGTTCCTGAAGAACAAAAGGCTAGATTAATAGCCCATTCAAGGTTAAATCCTTTGGTAGAAGGAGAAAATTATTGAGTATAGATATAAAGGTCAGAATTCATATCTCTAATTTGAAAATTGTGTCACCTCATGAATCCAAAGTCCTTAGAAGTCTATGTATTTTTTTATCAAGGAATAGAGATACATTTGGAAGTTGAATAACTCGTAAGTAAAAGGAACTAGTGTTGAGTTGATTGGAGGCACTGTAAAGGGCCAAATCGAATCTATAATCACTTTATAAGAAGCGAGACCTCTATGGAATAGGACGAGGTTCTATGCACACAAGTAATGAAAGGCTAAGTATCATATAGTCCTAATGTACAAAAAAAAGTCTTATTATAAAAGGAACCAAGATCAGACTAAATAGAAGAAATCTTTAGATTATTTGAGGAAATTAAAGTCAACGAAAGGGCCACAATCATATTCATAAATTCTGATATATATATATATATTGAAATCAAACCCTCTCTTCTAGAAATTATGGCATTTTGTTTTAGCAGTTGTTCACTAACAAATCATGGTAAATAAGAACCTACAATATGTACTATTTGGCATTAATAATAGTTTCTGCTAGAAGGTAGTCCCTAATCCTAGCATCTCCTAATGTGATCTTCTTGAAAGCAACATGGAACTCATATCTTGGAGAACTAAGGTAAGTATTTTTTGAGGTACATATAATCACTTTTGCCTATACAGGGTATAAATTAATTTGGCTTAAAAATTTGAAATGATTTTATTGATTTTGAAATCCCTACCTAGTATTTTTAGACCCAAAAATCAATATCTTGAAAGATGACTCAGGGTTTGATCTAGAAATCCTTAGTTCATAACCATGCATTCCTACTTGCATATTCTTGGTATTGTTTGTCAAATAAATGTTGCAGGTACATGAAGAAAAACTGATCTTATATATATACTTTATATAATATATATATAATATATATAAAAGAAAACCCTTTAAAAGAAGCCTTCTCTTTCTCATAAAAAGATAGTATTTAAATTCATTATTGTTTTCTCAAATATAATCCTTTTTCTTATGTTTTCCTTGAAAAATATATTATAAATATATTCAAGATAAAAGAAAAGGGATCATGTGAAGATTCAAAGGGAGAATCTCAAAGACTTAAGTCATGATAGAAGCCTTTTCTACAAAAGGAAATCCCTTGAGTAAGGTAACCCTACAAGGTTTGTAATAGGAACAACTCCACGTATGTTTCAGTCCATCATATTTATGACTAATCCTTTCCATTACAAGGAACATTCATTTTGAAAATTGCTTTATTAACTTTCTTAGGCTTAGGATTTTGAATCACAAAGATTATTGTTAGGGTGATTAATCATTAGAATGAATCTACCCTCATTATATTATCGTTTGTTCATTTTTTTGAAACCCTAATATTTAGGGTTGACTGTAAAATCCTAACTGCTTAATGATATGGGCATCTCAATGAAAATGTAACCTACTTAGGAGTTGTTAATGAAGTCTAGAAATCCTATTATTTTGAATATTAGGGTTTTCATATTTTCATGGAAGAAACCCGAGTCTTCTAGGTTTTACTATTATTACCAAAATCATGAACGAGAACCATATATATTTAAGGTTTGGTGAATTAGGATTTATGAGTGACACGAGTGTAATATCTATAGTGATTTCCTAGGAATGAAACCCTAGGTATATATTCGTCTCATCGAGACCCTAGTAAGGAGAAAATTGTTGTATGTAACTTTGATGTATTAGTGTTTGTGTGTTGGGTTTACCTAGTAAATATTGATGTGAAATGCATCCTAGATATGTATATGCGAGTATGTTAACCAAATTGTTGATACTCATGTTTTTGTTTGTAAAATATAGGGTCTATAAAACCTTAGTAGAGATTTATATTCTAGGATATGATGATATTGTTTTCTGATATGATTTAGTTTTGATAAAATCTAGCTTATTCTATAAACCTAGTAGAAGTTTGTCATGTAAAAGCATATTGTTGAAACATTAGATGCATAGTACTATGATTAGATTGTTATTGAATTATTGATATCTAAGCCTTTGTGTCTCGAAGATGGAATCTAGGATTTGCATTAAATCAGGGCTGACCTTGTCTTATAAAATTAATATTGAGGCCCTAAATATAATGAGACTCATATCTTGATTGAGTTTCTCTAAGGTCTAGGGTTTATAACATAAATCTAGCTAGGGGTTGATGTCTCGCATGTAAAAGGTTGTGTATCTTGAACCTAACTAGGTTTAGGTATTTGATGTCTAACAACATGAATGAGTTGGTTGTATTAACATAGTTAACTTCATGTTTTTTGTATATTTGTTTTTGGTTATGCTTGTTATTAAAGTTTTACATGTACATAATCTTCAATATGTTGAAGATGTTCGTAAAATATGACTTGATAATACTGGTAAGCATGATGAATGATGATGATGATGAATATGATCTTGATACCATAAAGAAAGAAATAAAGCCTTGAAATAATGAAGTTTCTCCGATATTATGACGTTGTTGATTTCCCTAAGCTGAGAAGGAACCTCAATAGAAGAATGGGTATATCTCCCCAGTTGAGAGAGAGGACATATTATGACAGTGAATACTTTGAAGTAAGCAAAAGTACTACAGATAAATGTTTCATGAAGTTAGAAGATCTGAGTATGGTGTTTCTGAAGAAATGAAAGAAGAAGAAAGCTTTTGACAAATTGTATATGGATAACTTGATGATGAAAGTAGCATCAGAATGATTGAGGACCTCGAAGGTTTTCGTTTACTTGTATATATTTTTAAAATTTTATTACTAATTGGGGTTGTGTTTGTATAGATAAATCTCTCCACAAGAAGGTTGAACACTTTGGAAGCGTGCTTGGACAAATGGATATATCTGGTTTAGTTTATAAGGAGAGGGGAAGCATTTAATGGCAGGATGCTTGGGAGGACATCTAGTTGGCCTATGTGTTTATGTACAGATCTCAAAGAGGGAGGGTGGTGGTGTTAATGGAACTCCAACTTTGGATATGTGCCTAGATCCTTGGGTTGGTCGTAGAGCTTAAAATCCTAATGGTACCTAGAGTTTTCTAAAGCTTGAGTCCCCTTTGTAGTATACTTGGGGGGTTAATATGGGGTACAAAGGGAGGTACCTAAGGGAATAATGTAATAATGGGATGGGACATAGTAATAAATAAGGTGGTTAACCCGAATCACGTAAGAGACCACAAGTAGTTTGCAATAATGTAATAAGCCCATGGTATTAGATAGATGGTATTGAGGGAACCATGGTATTGTATGTATGAGGCCTATATAGATGCTGGAGACTCCCCATTGAGAGATGTCAAGGAATATTGTATGAACAAGCATATGGCTTGTGGATTGTTCTCTTTCCTTAAGGAGTGAATGTATAGTGTTGCCCTAACTTAAGGGTTTGATTAATAAAGAAGCATTTCTATATTTAAATTTTGTTATATTTTTGGAATTATTTCTATTATATTATATTTTTGGATCGGATCTATAACAAGTGGTATTGGAGCACTTTCTTGGGAAAAGTGGAGAATATTTTTTTTATTTTTGCAGGAATATTTTGGGGGGGCGAGTTTGCAAATCAGATCTGTATGTTTTGGTGCAAAATCTGCAAAATCTAATTGCATATCTGGATTGTTTGTGAAAAAATACCCAAGTTCAAAAGGAAATCGGCCGAATCGGAGTCCAAATGAGGGAGAAATTGCTAATTTAAAAATCAGTTATCTTGCAGACATTTTTCGGGGCGGCAAGTTTGTGGAGAAGATATGTACGTTTTGGTGCAAATTCTACAGAATCTAGTTGCACGTCTGGACTGGTTTTGAGAAAATACCCAAGTTTAAAAAAAATCAGTTAAATCGGAGCTTGGATGAGGGAGATATCGCTGATTTAAAATCAGTTATTTTTTCAGAATTTTTTTGTGATGACGAGAAAAGTGCAACGCGAATCGGAAATTCCAGCACCTAGATCGGGATTTTTTTCACATGGGCAGATGTAGAATGGTTGTTCCATTTCCAGAAATAGGTCATAATAGAGATTGTGAGCAATATTGGCTAAACTATGACAATTTCAAATTTTCACCAAGTAAGTAAATTTTTCCCAAACCTCTTCATGGTGATTCTATATTTTACAAGAAAAGATAATGGTCCTACTATTGAAGAATACATAAAAAAAAATAAGTCAGTATGGGCACAACATTGGAGATTTTTTGTAGTGGCTCATTTTTCAGATGAGGTAGCCCCATGGTGGGAATTACTTAACAAAAATAAGTTTTACAACCTTTCAGATGAAGAATTTGAAAAATTACTTTTACACAGATGGTCTTATGCCAGAAAACAAGATAATGAGACACATGTGGGGTTATTTCCTACTGGTATCTCCTTATTGTAGGTTCATGGATTGCTTCAGAAGAAGAAGATCATTGTGTCTATAAGTCCTAGTTGCAAGAAAAATCTTATAAATGTGACTTTGGCAAAAACATTGGAAGTCCCAGTGGAACAAATGGAGCACGCATAGGTTAATAATGAGGAGGTGCAAGTTTATAAAGATTTGAAGATTTCTATGGAGAAGTATGTATTGCATTATAATTTTTATGCTTCAAATACGACTAATGTCAATGTCGTTTTGGGATACCTTTGGATGGAAGCGATGGGTACTATCAATATTAATGTGCAGAAGAAATTCCTGAAGCTTCGGTATAAAAAGAAGAAAATTACATTACAGGATATTTCTATTAATAAACACGTAGAGTCCATGGAGTCTGAAGAAGAAGATGTTCCAAGGACTGACATATTAGATGGTGAGCCACTGATAGTCGACAACCAAACACAAACATCAAACTAGGTACTAGAAAAACAGGTAGAGTCCAAGGAGGCTGAAGCAGAAAATGTTATATCAAATGAGGATTCAATGGTTGAATTAATATTGGAAGATACGAAACAACAGGAGGCACCACAACATGTACCAGATACCAATTAGGCTCCATTATGTTGTAAATTAAAGAAAGATATAATGTTGGTTAAAACTTCAACATATCACCACCCACACAACCCAGCAAGAAAACAACCAACAAGATGGCAACAAATTAGCTACAAGGAGAATAGCCCCCGCATGGCATATAGAGATGAACAACGATCCACCTACTATACATTAACACAGAAGAGCTACGAGGATCAACTTCCATATCAAGCGAGTGAAGCACCAGCTAGATCGAGAGTTCACCTTTCTCTTGGATGGCTAGATGCATGTGCATGGTACTAGTGGACTACTCTTTTGAGTAAATCTTATTATTTGTGTTATTCCCGTGTTTTAGGGAGGAAACATGTTAAGGGGGTGGAATGTAATATACCTAAGGGGTTAATATGGGGTACAAAGGGAGGTACGCAAAGGAATAATGTAATAATGGGATGGGCCATAGTAATAAATAAGGTGGTTAACTTGTATCATGTAAGGGACCATAGGTAGTTAGCAATAATGTAATAGGCCCACCACATTAGATAGATGGTATTGAGGGAACCATGGTAATGACCTATGGTATTGTATGTATGAGGTCTATATAGAGGCTAAAGACTCCCCATTGAGAGATGTCAAGGATTATTGTATGAATAGGCATATGGTTTGTGGAGTGTTCTCCTTCCTTAAGGAGTGAATGTATGGTGTTGCCCTCCTTCACGGGTTTGATCAATAAGAAGCATTTCTATATGTTTCGATCTTGTTATTTATTGGGTTTATTTGTATTCTCATATGTTTCTAGGTTTGATATATAACACCCTTAGTCTCACTCAGATAGAATACCCTAGTCCGGTATCTAGTCCGTAGCACTTAGTGTGCTAGAACTCTCCGTAGTTCATATCATAGATCTTCCATGTACCTCTATATATATAATTATCAATACCTCCCTAGTTAAGAGGGAGTGTTGAAGAATGTAACCAATGTTGCTCTTCATAATTATATTTAAGTCATGATTTACTGTATTTGTCAAAATAAAATTTTATTGTTAAATAAATTGACTTATTAAAGCATGGGTTTCGAGCTTGGGTCAATTGTCAATAGGTAAAAGCACCCATTGAGTTCTCTAGGAGTTTATTGAGTAAAAGTCAAAATTAATTATGTAAAACCTTCTTGGGATCATTGTATTGAAATAATTTTTTTTTTCATGTTAACTCGTCCACCATCATGTCAGCCTCTTCAACAATCTATTAGTTGGCCCCCAACAAATTGACATGTCGGCTACTCCTATTATTTATGTCGGCTCCATTACAGTCAGAAACAACTATATTTACCTAGGCGAACTCGACTTGAAGTAGAGAATATTTAAGTGGTATGGACTATAGACAACGACGTTCATTACAAATAGAAAGGGTCAAAGTTCTCTACAATTACAGGCACCAAAGTTTTCCTATCATTGAAGGCAACAACAAGTGAGTTGAATTATCCGAGAGAGGCAACACTGAGGGACTGTGTAGTGCTTCAGTGAGATAGATCGATTTGCTGAGGGGAAAAATTCGTTCTCAAATCTATAGGCTGGGAAGGAGTCCGAGAGGGAAACTAAGTAGAGGGTAACATAGTGTTTCACGATGCCGAGTTTTGATAGGGAAAGTCTAGCTAGAGATTCCTTGTGGGAGAAGAGTAATTCCCTTCAATATTTTACTCCTAATTTTTTGTTGTTTGGATTTCCAATTGGGCATCCATAGATATACTCATATTTCACTGCCACATAATAAATAAAACCCTCACTGCTTCACCGGTTTTCCCAAGTAGGTTTTTTCTGGGGACAATGGTCCAAAAATAAATTGTGTTATTTTATGTATGTGTGTTAGCATTTCTTCGAGTGTTTATTTATTATGCAGTTTTATTTGTGTAGGTTGTAGTGTGGTTGAATCAAAATTTGTTGTGGCAAACGGTAAATAAATTGTTAAAAATTAATTTGACAATTAGGAGAATTATTTCCATTTTTTGCAATAGGATTCGGGTTTTCAAATTTTCGCACTAGTCTCTTATGGAATACTAGATTTGGATATTTAAACTATGACAATCTGCGTTTATTGAAGAGAAATGGTGTTAATGATTTTCCTACCGTTCCTAGGAAACTTAAGCAATGTGATGCGTGTATGTTAGGAAAGCACAACAAACAGAGTTTTCATGATTCTCATTCTAGAGCACATAGAAAGCTTGGACTCATTAATTTTGATTTGTGTGGCCGTATGCCCGTTCCTTCTCCAAATGGTAATAAATACATGATGGCATTTATTGTTGACTACACCAGAATGTGTTGGGCATATCTATCGAAGAACAAATATGAAGCTTTTGAAACTTTTAAGAAATTTCATGCATGCATTCAAAATGATACACAATTTCATATTGGCTATATTCTCACTAATAATCGAAAAGAATATACTTCAAATTATTTTGAAAACTATATTTGCGAGCATGGGATCAAACATCAAACAAATGTGTCTTATAATCCTCAACAAAATGGTGTAGCTGAAAGAATGAACAAGACAATCTTAAATATGGTATGTTCAATGATGTTTAAAAAAAAATACAAAGTTGATGTTTTGGATTGATGCAGTTCTATGCTCTAGAAAACATGACTCCCTATGAAATTTGGTTCCACCTGTTATGCCTTAATACCTAAGGAATAAAGAAACAAACTCAGTGCAAGGAGTGAGAAATGTATCTTCTTGGGATATTCAAGCACCTCCAAAGCATATTGTCTTTATAATGAAGTAAATAAGAAGTTTATAATATTTAGAGATGTGATCTTTCCTGAATTTTCCAAGACTGACAATGTTGTTGAGCGGTAGCTTGATCGCTTGGACAAATTTGGGCATGCAAAATTTTTTCAAGAATTTGATAATGAGATTCCACATATTGAAGGGGGGATCCCTATACTTGATCAATTTGTGCAATCTCCTTTTAAAGCACTCACTCCCCCTCATGGAGCTCGAGCCACTGATCAAGAAGACACTTTGAGTGATGTGATTGAGAGAATTGGGAGGATAAATCTTGATTCAACCCCATCTCAGTTAACTAAACAACATGAGTCGTCTCAAAAATGTCCTCAAAAATGGCTCACAAAGACACTTGAAGGTGTTCATCCTCATGAGGTTGGAAAGAGAGTGACAAGAAGCTCTACTAGACAAAATGGAGGTGATGTAGACAATTTTGATTTACTTGTTGATATGTATGTTTCTTATGATTATGAACTAAATTTTTCTATAGATTTCGAACCAACTTCCTTCAAAGAAGTTGATTCTCATGATGGATGGAAAGAAGTAATGCCAAAGCAATATGATGTGTTGATAAAGAATGACACTTGGAAGCTTGTTGATCCTATGTTGGGAATCAAACCGATGGGCTACAAGTGGGTCTTCAAGAACAAGTATAAAGAAAATGGCTCACTTGACAAGCATAAAGTTAGGCTCATGGAAAATGGTTTTGCACAGAAGGAAGGGGTCAATTATGAGGATAATTTTACCCCCACAACAAAATGGGCTACCATCGAGACTCTCTTTTTGTTGACAACTTAGAATGGTTGGAAATTCCATCAAATGGATGTAAAAACCGCTTTTTGACTCGAGACATGAAAAAGAATGTTTTTATGTCCCAACGAGAAATATTTGTTGTGAAGGGTGAGGAACACAAACTATGCAAAATTGTCAAATCCTTGTATGGCCTCAAACAAGCACCATGATCGTGGTACCAGAAATTGACTAAGTATCTTCCCAAACTAAATTTCAAACACTATGATCTTGATGATGCAACTTTGTTTGTAAAGAAAGTTGGAAAAACAATTGTATATCTTGTGGTGTATGTAGATCTTTGATGATATGGAACAATGAGAATTACATTGCATCCATAAAGAATGAATTAAGGAAATGTTTTGAAATGATAGGTTTGGGATATGTTCACTACTATCTTGGTATTGAAGTAACCTAACATGTCAAGTTTATATTCCTCTCTAAAAAATACATTAAACCTTTGTTGAATAAAATTGGCATGGTTGAGTGCAATCCTTTGACTACTCCAATGGAACAAAATTTAAAGCTTACGAAAATAATTTGAAGATGCAAAAAAATACAAATGGCTAGTAGGAAGTCTCAACTATCTAACTACTACAAGACAAACATTTCATTTTCTATTGGAATCCTCTCCAGTTTTATGCAAAAGCCTTGTGAGGGTTATTTGATGCACATAGAATTCTAAAATACTTGAAAGGAACTAAAGGCTTTGGACTAAAGTATACAAATAGTCATCTCTAGCAGATTCCACAAAATATGTGGCAGTTGTGGAAGCAATGAAGGAAATTGTGTGTTTCAGAAAAATTCTAATAGATTTGTAAGAGAAACAAGTGCATTCAACTCTTCTCATTGTCAACACTTCTGCAATAAA
>APFE031514587.1:0-15026 GCA_000404065.3 Pinus taeda | reverse complement strand
CCCTTCTCTAAATGCATGAGAAGGGTTTAAATACTACTAACTAAATCTAATAATAGTTTATTTACAAAAAATCAGGATGCGGTTTTCAAATGACCGCCCTTTTTCTAATCTAATTTTTAAGCAAAAATAAGGTTCCAAAGTAAACTATTTATGTGTCTGGTCTTTAAAGCTGCATGTATTCAACATTTGTTCGGAGATTCGGTCGGTTAACTTCTGCTTTGAGCTGGGCTGAGAAAACGGAATCGATGAGTGCTGGCACCACCTTTTCAGCTGCATTTATGATACATTTCACGGTCATCCACTGACTATGCGGTTTTACCAAATATGTCCAGTAACATTCCCAATTTAATCTTTTTAGTGCTTGGATTCCTTTTTCATTTTCTTGTGCTTTCTGCTTCCAACCCTCCTCTAATTTTGGTTTGTTTGGTAAATATCCCGGAGTAGTTTCAGCGATTAAATTTGCTCTGTGCAAATTCTCATTTATACAGTCAATGAGAATACTCGCTGTCGTAGCTGCTGTTCCTGCCGCTTTTTCTGCTTCTTTGATTTGATCATCCCACTTACTAAAGAGCAACTCTTTATGATTCTCATTTATCTTGGGTGCACCTACCTCTTTTCCTTCATCTCCATCCTACCAAGTCAGATAATCAGTCACTTGTTTGTCAGCCAGATCATAGTCGCTTCATAATTTGACCACTTGATTAGTGATCTTATCACTCATTTTGCAATAGTAACTCCATTGCGATATCTTTTGTCCCAACACTTCTTGTTGTTGCAGTAGTTGTTCTTTCAATGCAATAGATTCTGAAATAAACTCTGTAAGCTTAGGCTCATCTTTATGCATCTCTTGTAAATTTTGCAATTGTTTTCCTTTCTCGTCCAGACTTCTTTGATAACCTATTTGCATTTGTTGGAAATCTTCCTGTAACTTTTCAAGCTGTTTGTGTGCCTCATTATTAGCATTGGCCTGTTGCAATTGTTGTTGCAGTAACTGTATTTGATCTTCTTGTTCTTTTAACAATTGTTGTACTTCTGATGCTTTGTCAATAGTCACAGAAGCATATGCTCCTGCGATCTGAGATAGTTTAGTGATATTTTCAGTTTGATTACTGTTGGGGTCTTTCCATAAGACGTCCAATTGCTCAGCGTCTTGATGCAGTGTATTTTCCAACTTCCTTTTCTTTCTCTGTCTCCTTACTACTGCTTTATGTTAAGGACTATAAAAGATGTCTAGCGGAGGAATTTCTTCTATATTAAGTACAAGCTCAGAAGATGGAGTGATAGGAGCATGTTATTTTTCTGAGATACTGCTGAATATGGTTGGGATTACGCCTTCTGCAATCTGAGTATTGCTCGTATGTGTTTTTGGGATTTGTCCTTCAAGATTGATCAGTTCATTGAAGGTTTCCCATTCCTTATCCAGCTCGGTTATGACAGGTGGTGATTTGATGATGAGAGAGGGAGGATCTTTTTGCGAGCAGGTCATAACTTGCTGTTGCAGAATTTCCATTGACTGAGCCGTGTCCTTAGCTGCCTCTTCGCTCTTATTTTGGTCGTTCCCAGATCTTTTAGAATGTTCAGATACTTCTTGCGCAGACTTAGATTTAGATCTAGAACTGCTTGAATTTCCACTGAGGCTAATGCTTGGAGTTGGTTCTCTAGCAGGTAATCGTAGCTTTTCTAAAGGAATAGTGGCCAATCTTTTTCCCTGTATACCTTGAAATTTTGAAAGTCTTCTGGAGATAATTGTGATTGGGCTTCCCGCAAAATTTCTTGAAGTGAGCTTTTATTTTGGAATAAGTCATCAAATAAATCCTTTTTTCCAAAGAACACTTTCACCTTGACTGTAGTTGTGAAATTCTGAGCAATTTCATTTAGGTCAAATGGTCTTGCCGGGAATTTAAATAACTGCAGACATGTTATATTTTGGATTTCTGTAAACGCATGCCCTACATCGAACAACGAAAAGGCCCCACAAACCACAGGAAACTGTGGCCATATAGTCTTCTTCTTGTCCTTTAAATCCTTTGTTAGGCCGCCTTTTGAATAGGTTTGATATGCAATTTCTCGAGCCAGACGTTTATCAAGGATATACAAAGGTAGAACATGGGGGGGGACAGTGCTTCCAAATACTCTAACATAGGTGAATAATTCCTCCCCGAACCATCTTGCGATGGGGATGATATCTATCTGTGCCTCAGGTGAGCACCTCGGGGGGTCTTTATTATATAACATTCTATACAATGGTAGGACAAGCCCGTGACAAATTTGGTAGAAATGGGGAATGAACTGGGAGTCCCATAATATCTTATGATAAACATGGATGGGTAATGGGTCCTGAGTTGTCCATTCCCAACCCATAATAGGAAATTTAGAAACATAACAAATTGAATCCATAACATATGCGGATAGGTAAAAAGGAGGATAGATCCTTTGAGACATGGATCTTTTAGACCGGTAACTGAGAATAGCCTTGACTAGGTTATCAGAAAAGATCTTGGCCCAATCTATAATTATGGCATTTGTAGCAGCATCTATTAACGGTAACCATTCAGAAGAAAACTTATTGATATCTGGCTTCCCAAATATTCTACAGAGCATGGCCGCAGCAAAACAATATGGGGAGGTGAGGGAACCAGTGCTGTACATACCATTTTTGTCTTTCTTGAGCAGTTCATTTTTTTTGGACCAATCCTTGGTGGTCTCTGATAGGTTCGGGTTCTCTGCCACGAATTTTTCAGAATTGCGTATTGTAAGCTGCCTGAGGCTCAGGAAGATGATACATGAGCTTTAAATCTTGTGCAGCGAATGATCCGATGAGCCCTTGTCCTTGAATCTTGAACTGTTTGTCTTCCATTTCCGCATTATCAAGTATCCACTTGATCATGTCCGTATATGGGAGAATTTTGGGCCTGGCTGCTATCCTATGTAGGAATGAGCATGCTAAATCTTCTAGAGATGCTTCGGAAGAACCTTGTGAGTCTGAGCCAGCGGTAACATTCATTATTCTGGGGTTTTCTTCTTCAAGGCAGTCTGTACATGCCTTCCCATGTTGATATCCCTGCGTCTCTGTTGCAAGTTGTGTCTGTATATAAAGGTGCCATTCCTTTCATCTCGGAGCTCTGAGCTTTATTTTTCTTTCCCATTTCTTCCTGCGTATTTCCTTGTATAGTCCTTCGTTCTCTGTCCCTGTGGCTCACAAGTGAAATGGAAATGACTGATCAAGAAAGGTGATGGGAGAGTTTTAAATGCAGCAGATACATCAAATATGTCACCTTATGTGAAATAATTCTTTGAAGAGCACGTGTCTATATTTCATTAATAACTGACAGCTGATCTTTTTATTATCATTTAAAGCGCATGATCTTGAGTCAGATTATGGTAAGTGGCTTTTCTTGAATGGCGTGACCGAAAGATTCGCGGTGGAGTGATTTTGCGATTTGCTTCGTAACATCGCATTATCGCACTATCGCGTTATTGCAAATATAACGTCGCAGAGCTGGTTTTGGCTTAATATCGCAACCATCGTTTTGTCGCGATATTGCATCGTCGCAGATCGCAGAAGTCTTATGCTTGCCAAATTTCGTTAGCCTATTTCCTGCGATATGCGATATTGCGATCAGTGTCATCGCAAATCGGTAAATCTTGAAGTTTTTTATTATTAGTTTTTCTATTGCGATGCGATAGCCAAACGATAGTACTTTACTATCATTTTACGATGCGGCTTGTTTCTTTTTTAAAGACCTTTTTCTTATTATAAACTTAGGTTTTTTAAAGTATTCAAAAGATTTTCCTAAGCTTACGATGGTAACCTTATCTTGAAGAAAGGAAAATTTTTGCTTTTCCAAAAATTTAACTAAGGGTCCCCATTCATTTAGTATTCTGGATGACACTTAAATGAAAAAAGGGGGGTTGTTGCTGGCCACGACAATTGGCGATTCACTTGGGAGAACCAGTTATCTCTGCTTTTCTCTTGAACCTTTTGAACTTCCAAAACAGAAAGTTTTTAGAAATTTTAATCTTTATTATTGAAAGATAAAGCACATTATTCTCTAAACTGTCAACGATATTTTGTTTCAACTTCTTTATTTTTAATTATTTGCTTCCTCAGCTTGTTCTTGTATTTACATAAGCCATTACTTGGTTTTGTAAAGATAAAATGAAGTTTTCCCTATGAAGCAGTTTTAAATATGCTCATTTGTCGTAGGTAGAGCCTCTGCTGCCAGCAGGCATCCATAGCCTCGATAGGGTTACCTGTTACCCAACAATGATCCTTTATCCTGCTTAAGGTGATCTACAACTTTCAAAGGAAAACCCACATTTGACACTTATTGCTTTGATTTTCTTTTTTGTTCTTAAAGAACAATGTCTTGGTTTTGTAGCCAAATAGTGACATATTCATTCACTTGATTTACACTTTTGCTGAACAAGCTGGCTCGTGATGAGACCCCTTGTCTCTTAATTTCAATAATCTTGAGTCATTCCCCTGTTTTGGTGGGCAGTATTGGCAAATTCAGCAAGTTATAATATCTGTGATCATGATAAGCTGGCTCGTGATGAGACCTCTTATTCTTTAAGGTAAAGCATATCCATGGATTGTTCCTCTGAATGTTGCGATTTTCTTTAGCAGGGAGGAAGTCATTGTTTTCCTTAAGAAAGTTCTGGACGACAATAATAGAGTTTGAAAGTAGCTGTTTTTACAGAGAATCTTTATTTTGTTATTGATACCTTTCATTGTATTGATATAAAAAAATTTCTTTGCTAAAGGTTACTTTCGTCAAATTTTTTGAAGTTGAAACTAGTATCGTATCTGGGTTTAAAGTTTTTTAACTGCATCTAATAATAATAAAGATCAAGTTTCCAAAAGATTTGCTATTTATACAAGCAAAAGTTCAAAATCTGAAAGAAGAATGGTGTCTTTAGTAAATGTCAAATGTTATTAACCACAACAGACTTTATTAGGGGGAAAGAAATATTTATAGAAATGAGAGGTAACTATTCCCTTGGATTATGTACAAAATAGGGATAATTTCTTCTTTTATTTTGCCTATCAACTTTGAAAAAAAATTAAATTATCCGCCTAATAACCTAGCTAAATTACTCCTACTCCTATTTTAACTATATACAGAAAAATCGACTAGGTAAAATGATATTTCCAGTGAAAAAATCTTTTCATTTTTATTCCTACACATATGTACCTTTTAAACATCAGTGTTAAGAATAAAACTTTTCTTGGACTGTCAATATTGAATGTGGAATCAGAAAGTGTAACTTCAGTCGGAATTCTGCCTAAAATTTCTTTTTTTATGAGATCTTCTTTCCAATTGGATACCTATTGGATCGTAAAAATCAGGATGAATTTATGTTATGGATTGGTGATCGTTCAATAGGAAAGATGTCAGGCTAGTTTGTGAATATGAGCTTTTAATTTCAATGGCCTGAAATCTATTATGCGTTAAAGTCAAAATTTTGGCAATTTCTCGTAAAAGGAAAGTTTCCATATATAAATCGCTAAAAAAACTAATGAATGATAGATGGAATTTTCCTAACAGAGAATTATCAATTATTGTGAATTGCTGGGAAGTTTCCAAAAGTACTTTCTCTTGTTGATGATATTTTGGATGAAATAGAAGTTTTTTAAGGAAGGTTGATATTGATTGATCTTGGAATTGAAAAAGTCCTATACTTTCATAACACAATTCAGTTTTCCAAAATGGTAACGCATCTCTCGAATGTTCTTTGATGAGGTGTTCAATATACCATAGCAATCTATCAAAATTTTGAAAATTTAAAACGCAATCCGATTTTATACAAAATGAATGCAGGCGAAGAAGAATGTAATGATTATCTGTACAACTAATGTTATAACACAACTGGGATTGATTTGAAACATCTTCTCTTCCACAAGAATTGGCCAAAATTATGGGATCTGATTAATTTTGAATTTCATCTTGTGAATCAGAAAACGAATTATGATCGGGAACAGGCATGGTGGTTTGCTTACGATACGAATCATAGATCGAGATATTGTCTTGGATAGCAAAATCATGCAAATGATCCATTATTTTGAAATGAGGATTGGCTGGTATAATTCTTGAATTAGAATATCTCTCATTATCTGGGCTCTGTTGAGTTACTTGAGATAAATCAACATTATCATCGTCTAAGTAACTATCATAAATGACTTTGCAGGATTCCTTAAATTTCTCTTTTTTATCTAGTATAAAAAAGGGAAGGTCAAGTCGTTCATGTTTGTAAATGGCCAAAGGGGTTTCTATAGCTGTCTCTTTATCTTGAAATCCTAATGGTTGTTCATTTGGGTAATCCTCTGTATTTTTTGGGATATCGTTAATACTGAGGGGAAGAAAATTATCATCACTAAAAACATCAGGATAAAGAGAAAAATGTGATTCTGAAACAATGCATTTGAAAATATCATCATGAAAAATTTCTTGTTCATCACATTCATCGTGAACTTTAGGCTTTAGATCATACCTTTGTGTGTTCGTATTTTCTGAAAGAGAATGAGTTTGCTGTTCTAACCTTGACATCTGCATTTGTCGACTTGCGATGATATTATCTAACCTTGTCTCCAAGTTGCTTTCTGGTTCCAAGGCAGGCTTTCTTTCAACATTCTTACTTATGTTCTCTTGTAGTAGAGCAGGCATGTCTCCTAATCTTTGGGAATTTTCTTCATCATGAGTGATTCGCATATTCAGATTGAAATTTTCTTTCATATTAGAAGAAAATGGAACAAGACTTGGACTAATTTCTACTTTATCGGGCATAGGAGGTAGGGAATAGTTAGGGTCAACACAATCTGAAGATTCTTCATTTATGAGTTCGTTCTCAATATCATATCTTAGACAATTAAGATGAAATCGCATATTAAAATCCCTAACAGATTCATCTTCTTTTCATAGATATTCAATTTCATCATATACCTGATCATAATCATAAAAATCAAATTTACAAATGAAAGCCTTGACAAATTGGTCCCAGCTGTGAATTGAGGCCACTGGGAGGGTTCTACACCAGTTTCTTGCTTCCGCTGTGAATGTGAGAGTAAAAATTCTGCATAAAATGCCTTCGTCAATTCCTTGGACGTTTGAACTTAAAACATTTTGAATAAATTGAAGGGCATGATTAAAAGCAGAAGAATTACTCTTACCATTGAATTTTACCTGAGACAAGAGTCTTACCACTTCAGGTGGGGTGTTGGAAGAGGCGGAAACATGGATACAACTCCAAATGGGAGGTTTGAGAGAAGCCATCCTAATTTAAAAATCACAATTGTCCACAACTCCAACAGACAACATGTCGGCCCTCCTTCTAGCGCCAAATATGTTGAAGCCCCGAAAATCGGGTCGACAACAAGGGGGATAATCGCCCGGTCCGGACCTTGGTTGACAACTCCTTATCCGTTTGGTATAGCGGGTCCAACTGGGGATAATGGGACCAATTTCCCAATCTAAGGGTGTGTGTGTGTATGTGCAGGATCAGATGTTGCAGATCTAAAAGTTCCTATCTAAACTACTCTAAGCTAACTCTATGCTATTGTAATCTAATGAAAACATCACATCTAATCTATGCTAACCCGGGATGTAATTCTTCTATTATGTGATCTAAAGAGATTTCATATAATAACTGGTAATAAAGATCATTCAGCGATTATAAGAAAGGAAATCAATTAAGATGAACCACTTTGCATAAGAAGTTAGGCAAAACAGTTGTGAACAACATATCGCATAATAAGTTATTCACACATTAAAGAAGAAATAGTCAAGAGATAAAAGTACCATTTATGACTGGTCCTACTCATAAGCTTCAAGCAAAAATGATTTATCTCTCCTTGTTCTAATATCTACTAAGAGTTCAGAAGTGCAACATCAGTAGCAGATATCAAATGAAAACATTAATAAATCTTGATCCTTTCATTCATCAAAACCTCCTCTGAGGTGCAGAAGTGCATGTTCTGAGGATAAGCTTTTGACAAATTCCTGGACCCTTCTCTAAATGCATGAGAAGGGTTTGAATAATACTAACTAAATCTAATAATAGTTTCTTTACAAAAAATCAGGATGCGGTTTTCAAATGACCACCCTTTTTCTAATCTAATAAGCAAAAATAAGATTAAAAGCAAGCTGTTTCTGTATCTAGTCTTTAAAGCTGCATGTATTCAACATTTGTTCAAGGAGAGTCGGTCGGTTAACTTTTGCTTTGAGCTGGGCTGAGAAAACGTAATCGACGAGTGCTGGTACCACCTTTTCAGCTGCATTTATGATACATTTCACGGTCATCCACTGACTATGCGATTTTACCAAATATGTCCAATAACATTCCCAATCTAATATTTTTAGTGCTTGGACTCCTTTTTCCTTTTCTTGTGCTTTCTGCTTCCAATCCTCCTCTAATTTTGGTTTGTTTGGTAAATATCCTGGAGTAGTTTCAGTGATTAAATTTGCTCTGTGTAATTTTTCATTTATACAATCAATGAGAATACCTGTTGTCGTAGCTGCCATTCCTTCCGCTTTTTCTGCTTCTTTAATTTGATCATCCCACTTATTAAAGAGCAACTCTTTATGATTCTCGTTTATCCTGGGTGTGCTTGCCTCTTTTCCTTCATCTCCATCCTGCCAAGCCAGATAATCAGTCTCCTGTTTTTGAGCCAGATCGTAGTCGCTCCGTAATTCGACCACTTGATTAGTGATCTTATCACTCATCTCGCAATAGTAACTCCATTGTGATGTCTTTTGTCCCAGCACTTCTTGTTGTTGTAGTAGTTGTTCCTTCAATGAAATAGATTCTGAAATAAACTTTGTCAGCTTAGGCTCATCTTTGTGTATCTCTTGTAAACTTTGCAATTGTTTTCCTTTCTCGTCCAGACTTCTTTGATAACCTATTTGCATTTGCTGGAAATATTCCTGCAACTTTTCAAGTTGTTTGTGTGCCTCATTATTAGCATTGGCCTGTTGCAATTGTTGTTGCAGTAACTGTATTTGATCTTCTTGTTCTTTTAACAATTGTTGTACTTCTGATGTTTTGTCAATAGTCGTAGAAGCATACGCTCTTGCGATCTGCGACAGTTTAGTGAGATTTTCAGTTGGATTACTGTTGGGGTGTTTCCATAAGACGTCCATTTGCTCAGCGTCTTGATGCAGTGTATTTTCCAACTTTCTTTTCTTTCTCTGTCTCCTTACTACTGCCTTATGTTGAGGACTATAAAACATGTCTAGAGGAGGAATTTCTTCTATATTAAGTACAAGCTCTGAAGATGGAGTGATAGGAGCATGTTCTTTTTATGAGATATTGCTTACCATGATTGGAATTACTCCTCTTGTAATTTGAGTATTGCTTGTAGGTGTTTTTTGGGATCTGCCCTTCAAGATTGATCATTTCATTGAAGGTTTCCCATTCCTTATCCAGCTCGGTTGTGATAGGTGGCAACTTGGAAATGAGAGAGGAAGGATATTTTTGCGAGCATGTAATAACTTGCTGTTGCGGAATTTCCATTGACTGAGCCGTGTCTTTAGCTGCCTCTTGACTCTTATTTTGGTCGTTCGCAGATCTTTTAGAATGTCTAGATACTTCTTGTGCGGACTTAGATTTAGATCTGGAACTGCTTGAATTTCCACTTAGGCTAATGCTTGGAGTTGGCTCTCTAGCAGGTAATCACAGCTTCTCTAAAGGAATAGTGGCCAATCTTTTTTCCCTGTATACCTTGAAATTTTGAAAGTCTTCTGGAGATAATTGTGATTGGGCTTCCCGCAAAATTTCTTGAAGCGAGTCTTTATTTAGGAATAAATCATCAAATAAATCCTTTTTTCCAAAGAATACTTTCACCTTGACTGTAGTTGTGAAATTCTGAGCAATTTCATTTAGGTAAAATGGTCTTGCCAGGATTTTAAATAACTGCAGACATGTTATATTTTGGATTTCCGTAAACGCATGACCTACATCAAACAGCGAAAAGGCCCCACAAACCACAGGGAACTTTGGCCATATGGCCTTCTTCTTGTCCTTTGAATCCTTTGTTAGGCCGCCTTCTGAACAGGTTTGATATGTAATTTCTCGAGCCAGAAGTTTATCGGGGATATACAAAGGTAAAACATGGGGGGGAACAGTGCTTCCAAATACTCTAACATAGGTGAATAATTCCTCCCCGAACCATCTTGCGATGGGGATGATATCTCTCTGTGCCTCAGGTGAGCACCTCAGGGGGTCTTTATTATATAACATTCTATATAATGGTAAAACAAGCCCATGTTAAATTTGGTAGAAATGGGGAATGAACTGGGAGTCCCATAATACCTTATGATAAACATGGATGGGTAATGGGTCTTGAGTTATCCATTCCCAACCCATAACAGGAAATTTAGAAACATAACAAATTGAATCCATAACATATGTGGATAGGTAAAAAGGAGGATAGACCCTTTGAGACATGGACCTTTTAGACCGGTAACTGAGAATAGCCTTGACTAGGTTATCAAAAAAGATCTTGGCCCAATCTACAATTATGGAATTTGTGGCAGCATCTATTAACGGTAACCATTTAGATGAAAACTTATTGATATCTGGCTTCCCAAATAATCTACAGAGCATGGCCACAACAAAACAATATGGGGAGGTGAGGGAACCAGTGCTGTACATACCATTTTTGTCTTTCTTGAGTGGTTCATCTTTTCTGGACAAATCCTTGGTGGTCTCTGATAGGTTTGGGTTCTCTGCCACGGATTTTTCAATGAATTGCATATTGTAAGTTGCCCGCGGCTCAGGAAGATGATACATGAGCTTTAAATCTTGTGCAGCGAATGATCCGATGAGCCCTTGCCCTTGAATCTTGAACTGTCTGTCTTTCATTTCTGCATTATCAAGTATCCACTTGATCATGTCCGTATATGGGAGAATTTTGGGCCTTGCTGCTATCCTATGTAGGAATGAGCATGCTAAGTCTTCTAGAGATTCTTCGGAAGAACCTTGTGAGTCTGAGCTAGCGGTAACATTCATTATTCTGGGGTTTTCTTCTTCAAGCAGTCTGTACATGCCCTCCCATGATGATATCCCTGCATCTCTGTTGCAAGCCGTGTCCGTATATAAATGTGCCATTCCTTTCATCTCGGAGCTCTGAGCTTTGTTCTTCTTTCCCATTTCTTCTTGCGTATTGCCTTGTATAGTCTTCCGTTCTCTGTTCCTGCGGCTCACAAGTGAAATGGAAATGACTGATCAAGAAAGGTGATGGGAGAGTTTTAAATGCAGCAGATACATCAAATATGTCACCTTACGTGAAATAATTCTTTGAAGAGCACGTGTCTATATTTCATTAATAACTGACATCTGATCTTTTTATTATCATTTAAAGCGCATGATCTTGAGTCAGATTATGGTAAGTGGCTTTTCTTGAATGGCGTGACCGAAAGATTCGCGGTGGAGTGATTTTGCGATTTGCTTCGTAACATCGCACTATCGCGTTATTGCAAATATAACGTCGCAGAGCTGGTTTTGGCTTAATATCGCAACCATCTTTTTTTCGCGATATCGCATCATCGCAGATCGCAGAAGTCTTATGCTTGCCAAATTTCGTTAGCCTATTTCCTGCAATATGCGATATTGCGATCGGTGTCATCACAAATCGGTAAATCTTGAAGTTTTTTATTATTAGTTTTTCTATTGCGATGTGATAGCCAAACGATAGTACTTTACTATCATTTTACGATGCGGCTTGTTTCTTTTTTAAAGACCTTTTTCTTATTATAAACTTAGGTTTTTTAAAGTATTCAAAAGATTTTCCTAAGCTTACGATGGTAACCTTATCTTGAAGAAAGGAAAATTTTTGCTTTTCCAAAAATTTAACTAAGGGTCCCCATTCATTTAGTATTCTGGATGACACTTAAATGAAAAAAGGGGCGGGGGGGGGGGGGTTGTTGCCGGCCACAACACTAAGATGTCGGGAATCTATTGGTGGAAGTGTTGGATGCATTCAGTAAACCTAGTTTCTTAATCAACCTTGGACTATTAATGTGATGATTCTTCCTATGTAGTTGTATGAGGCATGGCAACATCAATAAAACCCAATGGTTGAAATCCCATACCCACTTGAAATGGATTGCAACTATTCGAGGTATGGAGAGCTCTATTATAACTGTGTTTCACATAGGGAAGTCTCTCATCCTAGGTTTGTGAATTCTTATAATTGTAAATGTGTAGTATATACACTATCATCTTGTAAATGACCTTTGTATGGCCATCAATATGGCCAAGATGGAATGCATTCGACTTGGTGAGCTTGGTGTCTAATAATTACTAGAGGCTTGACTAAAATGTGCTCAAGGACCTTCTATACCAATTTGAGATTAATCAACAACTTCAAAATTAGCCTCTTCAAGGGGGAAACCTTCTTTACATTACAAAAATGAACAATTCTTGGATGATACAAATGACAAAACCTGCTTTCTATATATAGGAGTCTAAGGGGTCACAATATAATCAAAGTTGACATAACAATAACAATATAAGGGCACAAAAATAACAACAGTGCACTTCTATGGGGCACAATAATAAAAATATGGGGACAACAGGGGCACAACAATAATAATAAGGGGCTACAATGACAATAATAATGGGGGAATACACTAGTATAATATGGACCTAACATGCCCCTTTCCTTCAAAAAAGTGTTGTCCTCAATGCTTGAGTAGTTTTGGATGCTTCTGTATAAAATTCTTATCCTCCCATGTGGAATCTTCAGTGGGTAAGTTCTTCCACTTGATGAGATACTCTGAGATTAATCAATTTTGTAGCAGTCGAGTTCTTATTTCTATCACTGCTTCAAGTTCGAATATGATTTTTCATTCCTCATCAAGTTCTGGAAATATTGTTTGAACTGAGAGCTGGTCACCTATAGCCTTCTTTAGGAATGAAACATGGAAAATTGGGTGCACTTGGGAAGATGCATGAAGCTCCAATTTGTATGCCATAGTAACAATCTTTTGCAACACCTTATACAGACCATAATAATTTGGTGATAACTTGTTATCTTTATTAACTTGCTTGAGGGACATTTTCTTGTATGGTTTTAGTTGTAGAAATACCCTGTCACCTACATCAAAACTTCTTTCGTTGCGATGTTCATCTGCCTATTGTTTCATTCTATTTTGTGCCAAAGTGAGGTTATCCTTTAAGAGTTGGAGAACTTGTTGATGCTCGATATGATCTTCCACTGCTTGAACCTTAGAATTTTCTCTTAAAGATGATGTGATGGATAGTGAATGATATCCATAAAGTGCCATAAATGGATTCATTTTTGCTGTAGTATGGAAGGAATTTTTATATCACCATTCAACTAGAGGAAACCACTTGACCCATTGTGTTTGTTTATCAGATATAAAGCAATGAAGATATCCTTCCAAATATTTGTTCACTATCTCAGTTTTCCCATCCAATTGAGGATGATAAGATGAGCTATGAACTAAGTGAGTAGCCAGAAAAAAAAATAAATAGGTCCAAAAATTTCCAGTGAAAATGGGATCTCTATCGCTTATAATAATCTTTGGGTCTCCATGTCGCTTTTGAATTGTTTCCATAAATGCAGTAGCAATTGTACTGGCTTTAAATGGACGAGATAATGCACAAAAGTGTGCAGACTTGGTAAGTCTATCAACTACCACCATGATGGCACTCTTTCCTTTGGAATTTGGTAAGCTTGTGATAAAACCCATTGAAATCTCCTCCCAACATTGCCTTGGAATGGATAAAGGTTGTAACAGACATGGGATCTTAATTGTCTCAACCTTATTATTTTGGCAAACCAAACATTCCGCAAAAAAATTTTGAATATAAGATTTAAGGCCATCCCAAAAAAAATTCCTTCTTAACCCTATGGTAAGTTTTTAAAACTCCAGAGTTCCCTCCCTAGGGAGAGGTGTGCAATTCCAGAATAATATTTTGTTTGAGTTTGGAATCCTTACAAAGGTATAAGCGATATTTGTACCATAAGAAATCATTTTTCCAATTAAATGTATCAGATGTACTGGGATCTTGCTGCAAATTTTCAATGAGTGCCCACACTTCTTCATCATTCTTCCATTCATCCATTGCTTCATTTTCCCAATCTAGTTAGAGGATAGAAATGGGATGAAGCAATGCTTTCACATCCTCATCCTTTCTTGAGAGTGCATCAACAACAACATTTTTCTTCCCTTTTTGTAGATGATTTCAAAGTCATAAAACAGCATCTTTGTGACCCATTTTTGCTGCTCTTCTTAAGATAATCTTTGTTCTAAAAGTATTTAAGACTATCATGATCCGTGTTTACCTTGAAGTGTCTTCCCATTAGGTAAGGTTTCCATTTCTTAATTTCATGTAGTATCACCAACATTTCCTTCTCATAAATAGCTTTATGTAAATACTTTCCTTTGATTGGATGACTTTCAAAAGAAATGGGTCTTCCTTGTTTGCATTAAAATAGCACCAATTCCATTTCCTGAGGCATCACATTCCGCAATAAAGGTTTTTGTGAAGTTTAGCATAGCTAAGACTGGTGCTTGGCACATTGCCTCTTTAAGATGTTCAAAGGCCTTTGTTTCTTCTAGAGTCCATGAAAATTCATCTTTCTTTAGTAATGTTGTTAGAGGTACTGTTATTTTCCCATAATTCTTAACAAACTTGTGATAATACCTTGTTAACCTAAAAAATCCTCACAGATTCTTTATGGATGTTGGGTTTTCCCATTCCTTAATGGCTTTAATTTTGCTAGGGTCCATATTAACACCTTCATGAGATACAATATGACCTAGATATTCCACCTCTTGTAATCCAAAGAAACATTTGGAGGTTTTTGCATTTAATTGTTTCTCCTCCAATAGTTTGAGCAACCTATCAACATGTTGAACATGATCCTTCCAACACTGGTTGTAGATTAGTATATCATCAAAAAATACTAACATAAATTTTCTAAGGAAGGGTTTGAAAATGGAATTCATCAAACCTTGAAATGTAGAAGGTGCATTGATAAGGCCAAAAGGCAT
>APFE031514569.1:0-15426 GCA_000404065.3 Pinus taeda | reverse complement strand
CAGCTCCTTCACTTCCAAAAGGGGTCCAAGCTACTCGAGATGCAGCAGGTGATTTTGCCGGTGATCCTACAGATCAGCCCCGACGTTCTCAGTTTGAAAGAGCCTCTTCTTTACTGGCTCAAGTGTCAGAAAATTATGATCTTGACACCTTTGCAGAAGCTTCAAGCCATCCAGATTGGGCTGCAGCTATGAATGAAGAATATCGTTCATTATTGGCAAACGATACATGGGATCTTGTTCCTCTACCAAATGGATGCAAACTTGTTAGATGCAAATGGGTTTATAGAACCAAGTATGGGCCAGATGGGAAAGTTGATAAACATAAAGCTCGACTTGTTGCTAAGGGCTTTTCATAAGTTGAAGGCATTGATTATACTAAAACCTTTTCCCCCGTTGCCAAAATGAACTTTGTCCGCCTTGTTCTTTCTCTTGCTGCCTCTTTCAAATGGGAAGTCCATCAGATGGATGTTAAATCCGCCTTCTTGCATGGGGAATTGCATGAAGAAATCTACATGGAACAACCTATTGGGTTTATACAAATAGAGTCCAGCCTTGTATGTCATCTTAAGAAATCCCTTTATGGTCTCAAGCAAGCTCCTCTGGCTTGGTATGCCAAAATGGATAGTTTTCTTTTAGAATCTGGCTTTTCTAGGTGTCATTCTGATAATACTGTCTACACCAAGAAAGAGGGCAAGTCTCTTATCATTCTTGTTCTTTATGTTGATGATCTCATCCTCACTGGTAGTGATCCCAACCTTATTAACCATGTGAAGTCCAGCCTTAAAAAGAAGTTTGAAATGACAGACTTAGGACATTTACATTATTTTCTCGGTCTTCAAGTCTTGCAATCCAAGGAAGGTATTTTCCTCTCCCTATCCAAGTATGCTTGTGATCTTCTACGTTTTTTTCACATGGAAGATTGTAAGCCAACTCCTTCTCCCTTCCAGTCTAGAGTCAAACTTTCAGTCACTTGTACTTCCCCTGAAGTTGATGCTACTTTATACCGTCAACTTGTAGGAAAACTTTTGTATTTAACCCATACTCGTCCTGATCTTTCCTTTGTTGTTGGCCTTGTTGCTCGGTTAATGCAAACCCCACGTGAAAGTCATTGGAAAGCAGCTAAACGAATACTTTGTTATGTTCGTGGTACAGTTCAGTTTGGCATTCATTACAGTGCTGACGCATCTCCTCTATTGGTTGGTTTCACTGATTCCGATTGGGCTGGTGACCCTGATGATCAAAAGTCTACTGTTGGTTATGTGTTCACTCTTGGTTCAGGACCTATTACATGGGCTTGCAAGAAACAAGCTGCGATTTCTCTTTCTTCAGCAGAAGCAGAGTATCGTGTTGCCGTAGAGGCTAGTAAGGAAGCCTTGTGGCTTCGTCAGATCCTATCAGAGTTTGGTTTTCAGCAGCAGCATCTGACTACACTTTGGTGTGATAATCAAAGTGCCATTCAGCTTTGCAAAGATCCAGTTCAGCATCAGCGCAGCAAACACATTGAACTACACATGCACTTCATCAGAAAGCTCATTCATGACCATGTTCTTGAAGTGCAATATTGTTCAACAGATGATCAGGTTGCAGACATCTTCACAAAGGCTCTCACAGAGGCGAAGTTCACTAAACTTCGATATATGCTTGGAGTTCAGGAAGTTGTCACTAAGGGGGGATAGGCTCTAGTGCCTCCTTCCTTCTCCTATTGTGTCATATTTGTAAATCCTTCAATCCTATCCCAAGTTGTTCTTAAGGGGGGATGTTAGGATATTCCCACACATAGGAATAGTTAAGTTCAACTTGGTCTAGTATAGAGTTAGGTTAGAGTTAGGTAAAGTGTGTTTCTTTTTTACCGTTGTACATTTTGTAACTTACAATCCGACGGTCACGATATGTAGTGATCCGACGGTTCATTCTCTCCTCGGTATTACCGACACTTGATCCGTGGCTTGACACCCGATTGGTCCATGAATTCTATTTAAAAGCGCATGGAGGGTCATTTGTAGGTTAACCGTGCATGAGAGAAGCTTATGTAAATTTTCATTCTTTTATTAATAAATTGCCTGTAGTAGCCACGTTGGCGCAGGCCGGGGACTTCCCTCTCTGAGGGTTTTAACCACGTCAAAATACTGGTGTATTGATCTGTGATCTGTTTGTGAGTGGTGTCCTTCTGGTGTTCTGTCTGAGGAACTTACCCTGTAAATTCCTACAATTTGCTCGAGTAAAAACGGTTGATCCTGTACCACAAAGTAGTGCACAGTCAAATAAAACATTGACGAGTTTGACCAAAGGCACCTCGTCAAATTCAAAAAAGCAAGTTTGTTTATCCCGTCTGCAATCATCCTAGCGTCAATGATTCCTGCAGACGAATGTTGATTCCTTGTTGATATCTCCCATAAGGTTGATAGTAGAAAAAACTAAATAAGCATGACCATGAAATGATATTTTTTCAGAAGTGGTAGTGCAATTGCTTTGGATAGCTTTAACTTGCAGCTTGGTTGTACCAAAGAATGAAGAAAAAAACTGAAGGTGTTAGTGGGAAAATAAAAAAAAGTAAGTTGCCAAGGTCTTTGCAAAAGGAGACAATCATAGGAGTTAGTGACTTGGAAGAGAATAAAGCTTTAGAGATCGCAGATGCCAAATTAGGAGATAGACTTCAACACTGCCTATAGTGGGATCATTAAATTCTCATTTGAGATAAATTTTAGATAAGCTGCAAAGTTTAGATTTAACTGTTGAGCAATTAGGGGAGTCGTCTGCTCATGCCTCCTCTGTATTATTTGATTTCAGGCCTGGCATGTTGAAATCGTAATTTCAACTTCCATAACAGCGGAACAGCCCCGCGGCATTTATTCCGGAAAACCACTTCAGAAAACCACAGTACATTTCACACCGCTTTTCGCAAAAAGTTGTTTCTGTCAGAGGGCCTCCGAACACCCCGACTAACTGACACGCGTCCTGTGTACGAACACAAAACCACCCTCCCCGGAAACTAGACTTCGATTGGTTTGTGTGAGTTTGGTGTGCGAATTGCGTCCGATCAAGTCAACGGACATGGATCTTCATCAACGTGCTAGAACATTATTTTTACTTTTATCGCAAGTTTTATTTAATGTATTTAATGAAATATCATAGTTTTAGTTAAAACATTTAAAATTTTTCATACGGCATGTATTAACCGTATGTAATATGTTTTGTGAAAGTGTTTACTTTTTATTACTATTGCACACGGGGTGAGAAGTAGAGGGTTCGCAACAGCTAAAAAGAACACAACAGTGTAAAACAACAACAACAGCGTAAAAAGAAAAAGACTCCCGACAGTAAAAAAATCTTGTTGAAACCAATGGGAAGGCAATGTAATTTTTTTTTATTTGAATATGAAATGTGCATGTATTAATCGTATGTAATATGTTTTGTGAAAGTGTTTACTTTTTATTATTATTGCACACGGGGTGAGAAGTAGAGGGTTGGCAACAGCTAAAAAGAACACAGCAGTGTAAAACAACAACAACAGTGTAAAAAGAAAAAGACTCCCGACAGTAAAAAAATCTTGTTGAAACCAATGGGAAGGCAATGTAATTTTTTTTTATTTGAATATGAAATGTGAAATCCCGAGTGTGAATGTGAATTTTTTTTATTTTACAGCAGTAAACTCATGTAAGAATTTTTATTCTACAACAGTAAATGTAAATACTCCTTTTTACAGCAGTAAATGTGAATGAAGATTTTACACAGTGGTGTAAAAATCATTTGTAAAAGCAGGCAGAGTATTTTGTTTTTGGTGAAAGTTTTTGGTGAATCCCTCTAAGAGAGAGGAAGACAATTGTATCAGGAAGTTTATAAGTTAATACAAGTTTATGTTGGTTGAGAAACTCTGCTTTGTTCAGAAAAAAATTTGGGGCTTCCCTGTGCAAAAGATCCTGAGGAGAAAACAGAGCATTGCTCTGTATTCAGTTTGTTTGTTTGTTTTTGGGATTTTATGAGAAAAATCCCCAACAGTGGTATCAGAGCAGATCCAGTTTATTTGTTTGTTTTTGGGATTTTACCAGAAAAATCCCCAACAGTGGTATCAGAGCAGATCCAGGCTCTTTGAAGGTGTTAAAGAAGCTGAAGGAAGGTTCATTTTGTTGCAGCAGTAAATCTTCTCCAGCAAAGTGAAGTCTCAGGCAAAAAGATCCAGGTATTCCTCAAAGTTTTTTTTGTGTTACTCCTGAAGAAACAATCAGTTATTTTAATACACAATCAAGGATTTAGAAGCATAGTTAAAGAGTGTTAGAATGGCCAGCACCAGCACAAGCATGGGTATGTTTAATCCTCAATTCCCACAGTTCAATGGGAAAAACTATGACTATTGGGCAATAACTATGAGAGCCCTGTTTGCCTGTCAAGATTTATGGGAATTAGTTCAAGATGATTTTGAATAACCAGCAGATGAAAATGAGTTCAATAGATTAACTCAGGCAGAGAAAGATCTGTTGAAGAGCAATAGGAAAAAGCACTCAAAAGCCCTTGTATTTTTGTATCAAGCAGTGGACCAGAGTGTGTTTCTAAGGATAGCAGCAGCGAAGACATCCAAATAAGCATGGAAAACCCTCAAGACAGCCTATCAAGGCATGGAGAAAGTGAAGACAGCAAAACTACAGTTGCTGAGGAGAGATTTTGAGAATCTAAACATGAAAGAGTCAAACAATATTGACTCATTCTTCACACATGTGATTGGATTGGTCACACAGATGAGGACTCATGAAGAAGTTCTTGAAGAAAGGAGGATTGTGGAGAAGCTTTTGAGGGTCCTACCCTCAAAGTTTGATGTGATTGTCACCACCATAGAAGAGACAAAGGATTTCTCAAACTTTTCAGTTGATGAACTCCATCCATCACTGATAACACATGAGCAGAGGTTGAGTAGAAATTAAAACTCATCTCTAGAGCAAGCCTTCAAGACCCAAATGTCCTTTGGAAGAGGAAGAGGTCAAGGCAGAGAAAACAAGAGAGGAAGAGGCAGAAGCCAAAACAGAGGTGGAAGGAACATCCCAGCAAATGCTCAGGGAAGAGGCATCAATCTAAATCAGAACCAAGGCCAAGACAGCAACCAACAAAGTCGACATCATCATGCTCAAGGACAAAGGTATGAAAAATCCAATGTCCAATGTTATTATTGTAAAAAATATGGGCACTATGCGAGTGAATGTAAGAAGAAGCAGCATGATATGAGTAATAGACCAAATGCCAATGTCACTAGAGAAAGCATCAGTCAAAATAATGTGTTGTTAGCTTGTAACATGGCTGAAACAAGTAGTGAAGACTTATGGTTTTTAGACTCAGGTTGCAGCAATCATATGACATGAAACATAGCCTTGTTTTCTGCTTTAGATCAAAATGTGAAATCAGAAGTCACACTTGGGACTGATAGCAAAATTTCTGTTATGGGAAAAGGAGAAGTTAAAATATTTACCAAGAAGGCTGAAAAGAAAACCATAGCAAATATCTACTATGTCCCTGGAATGAGATGTAACCTCTTGAGCATTGGACAGTTTGTCCATAAGGGGTACAATGTTTTCTTTAAGAATGATGTATGCACCATCATGGATATAGCACCGAGCAAAAGATGTATTGCTGAAGTGAAGATGACAAGGAATGGGATGTTCCCTCTCAGAATAAGGGAAAATTTGAAAAACAAAGAAGTAGTTATACGAAGAGCTTCGGCGTAAATCACATGACAGAGAACTTTGTCGACGCGTTTCGAACCAACCAGTGTGGTTCGAAACGCGTCGACAAAGGTCTCTGTCATGTGATTTACGCCGAAGCTCTTTGTATAACTATGATGAATCACAGAAGTCTCAATTCTACAAACAAAGAAGTAATTGCAGCAGTTACCCAAGAGGCTTTCCAAAGCGTGCCAAAGGATGGAAATTGGTTGTGGCACTTGAGATTTGGACATATCAACTTTGGAGGTCTTAATTTGTTGAGCAGAAAAGGAATGGTAAGAGGATTACCATTGATAGAGAAACTGGACAGCCTTTGTGAAGGTTGCATATTGGGGAAACAACACAGAGAAAGTTTTCCATCAGGGAAAAGCATAAGGGAAAAAGCACCCTTAGAAATTGTTCACTCACATGTATGTGGACTGATGCAAACTCCATCACTAGCAGGCATCCAATATTTTCTAACATTCATTGATGATTTCACTAGAAAAACTTGGGTATATTTCCTTAAAAACAAAAGTGAAGTGTTTGAAAAATTCCGAAATTTCAAAGCACTTGTGGAAAATCAAAGTGGGCTGTATATCAAAGTTTTGAGAACTGACAGAGGATGTGAGTATATCTCCAAGGAATTCCTACGGTTTTGTAGATAAAATGGAATTCATAAGCAATTCACAGCTAGGTACACCCCACAGCAAAATGGAGTCACTAAAAGGAAGAACAGGACCATCATGGATATGAAGAGGAGCATGTTGAAGGGAAAACATTTGCCAAATGATTATTGGGCTGAAGTTGTAAATTGTGCAGCATATATTTTGAACAGGTGTCCTACAAAAGCAGTGATGAATAGAGTGCTGGAAGAAGCATGGAGTGGGAGAAAGAAAGGAATCACCCACATGAAAGTTTTTGGATGTGTGGTTTATGCACACATTCCAGATCAGCTAAGGAGGAAGTTGGACAACAAAGGGGAGAAATGTCTTTTCATTAGATACAGTGAGGAATCCAAGGCTTACAGGTTGTATATCCCATCTACCAAGAAGTTTTTTGTCAGCAGAGATGTTCAGTTCATTGAGGAGGAACCTTGGGATGGAAGCATAGAGAAAACAGTGAATGTTAAAAACTGTTTGTCTCATGATGAAGATGATGAGGAGATGGCTGAAATACATCCCCAAACAGCAGTGCCAACACAAGGACAGCAAGGAACACCCTTGAGGATAAATGAAAGTGCTTCTCCAAGCACACCACAAAGTGGAAATTCAAGTGCATCTTCAAGCACTTGCACCCCGAATGAAAGAGGTAAGAAATTTAGAAATTTAAGTGATATTTATGATGAAGGAATGAATTCCTTGTTTTCTTTGTATTGTCATGTTGATGATCCTATTCATTTCGAAGAAGCAATTAAAGATAAGAAATGGATAGAAGCTATGGATGAGGAAATGAATGCCATAGAGAGAAACAAAACATGGGAGTTGGTTGAGCTACTAAAAGGTAAAGAAGTCATTGGAGTCAAATGGGTTTATAAGACCAAGAGCAACGCTGAAGGCAAGATTGAAAGACACAAGGCAAGGTTGGTTGTCAAAGGGTACAAGCAGCAGTATGGGAAAGATTATGAGGAAACTTTCACACTGGTTGCAAGAATGGAAACAGTGAGAGCGGTGCTGTCCATAGCAGCACAAAACAAGTGGAAAGTTTACCAAATGGATGTGAAGTCAGCATTCTTGAATGGAGTGTTAATGGAAGAGGTTTACATTGAACAACCTCTAGGCTATGAGAAGAAAGGTGAAGAGCACAAAGTGTGCATATTGAAGAAAGATCTTTATGGGCTGAAGCAAGCACCAAGATCATGGTACAGCAGGATAGACTCCTATCTACTAGAGAATGGATTTGAAAAGTGTGAGGGAGAACCCACAGTCTACATCAAAGAAAAAGGTGGTAAATTGCTAATTGTTTTGTTATATGTTGATGATGTGATTTTTATAGCTAATGATGACTACCTCATTGAAAATTTCAAAGCAGTCATGAAAGAGGAATTTGAAATGACTGACATGGGTTTGCTGAGATACTTCTTAGGAATAGAAGTAAATCAAAATTAAAATGGAATTTTTATCTCTCAAGCAAGATATGTAAATGAAGTGTTGGGCAGATTTAATATGCAAGAATGCAAGACAACAATCACTCCCACGGTAGTGGGATTAAAACTCATCAAAGAGGACATCAACATGGATTTTGATCCTAGCTTGTATAAGAGTATAGTTGGCAGTCTTATGTATTTAACTGCAACTAGACCTGACATAATGTTTGCTGTTAGTTTAATTTCGAGATTCATGGAGAGGCCAAAAGAAGCACATTGGCAGGCAGCAAAGAGAATTCTGAGGTATGTCAAAGGTACTAAAAGGTTTGGCATCTTATATGTTGTCTCAGAACATTCAGATTTAGTTGGATACACTGATAGTGATTGGGCTGGAAGTGTAGATGATCGGAAAAGCACTTCCGATTATGTTTTTCACATGGGTTCAGGAGCCATTTCATGGGCTTCTAAGTAGCAGTCCATTGTAGCATTGTCTACAGCAGAGGCAGAATATGTGGCAGCAACAGCAGCAACATGTCAAGCAATTTGGATGAGAAGGATGTTGAGGAGCTTAGGCCAAGAGCAGGCAAAAGCAACAGTGATTTTTTGTGACAATAGCTCAGCTATTGCATTATCAAAGAATTCAGTGTTTCATAAGAGAACGAAACACCTTGACACAAGGTTTCACTACATCAGGGAATTGGTGAGCAATGAACAAATTGTCTTAGAACATTGCAGGACTCAGGAACAGGGAGCAGACATTCTGACAAAGCCATTGGACCAGAAAAGCTTTGACTTTTTGAGAAAATGTTTGGGTATGACTGAATGCCCAGCAGTTGAAATTAAAGGGGAGTGTTGAACTTGTAATTTCAACTGCCATAACAGCGGAACAGCCCCGCGGCATTTATTCCGGAAAACCACTTCAGAAAACCACAGTACATTTCGCATCGCTTTTCGCAAAAAGTTGTTTCTTTCAGAGGGCCTCCGAACACCCCGACTAACTGACACGCATCCTGTGTACGAACACAAAACCACCCACTCCCCAGAAACTAAACTTCGATTGGTTTGTGTGAGTTTGGTGTGCGAATTGCGTCCGATCAAGTCAACGGACATGGATCTTCATCAACCTTCTAGAACATTATTTTTACTTTTACCTCACGTTTTATTTAACGTATTTAATGAAATCTCATAGTTTTAGGTAAAACATTTAAAGTTTTTTATACGGCATGTATTAATCGTATGTAATATGTTTTGTGAAAGTGTTGACTTTTTATTATTATTGCACACAGGATGAGAAGGAGAGGGTTCAGAGCAGCGAAAAAGAACACAACAGTGTAAAAAGAAAAAGACTCCCGACAGTAAAAAAAAATTGGATTCCTTCTTAAAGGTGCGTGTAGTGGTTTGTTGAAACGAATGGGAAGGCAATCTAATTTTTTTTTATTTGAATATGAAATGTGAAATCCCGGTCATTTCTAATGTAATGAAAAATTTCACAAAGTGGTGAATGTGATTTTTTTTTATTTTACAGCAGTAAACTCATGTAAGAATTTTTATTCTACAGCAGTAAATGTAAAAACCCCATTTTTACAGTAGTAAATGTGAATGAAGATTTTACACGGTGGTGTAAAAATCATTTGTAAAAGCAAGCAGAGTATTTTGTTTTTGGTGAATCCCTCTGAGAGAGAGGAAGACAATTGTATCAGGCAATTTATAAATTAATACAAGTTTATGTTGATTGAGAAACTCTGTTTTGTTCATAAAAAAATTTTGGGGCTTCCCTGTGTAAAAGATCCTGTGTTTTTGGGATTTTACCAGAGAAATCCCCAACACAACAGAGACTACCATCGCTTTCAGATCTTGTTGAACTATGTTATTTTCACTTCAAATTAGACAAAGAAATCAAGAATGATTTAAGAGCCTGATTTACTACTCAAATGCCATGTTTAATTTCTATCGATTCAATTATGGCAAAATACAAGGACGAAGTTGAATTTAAGGGTGCACGGAAAAATTATTGTTGGATTCTTCTATTGCTATTTGATAAAGGTAGAGATGGCAAAAAGTGCGAATCCATTTAAATATTGCCAATAAAAATTATATTATTAACTAACTGATTGATAATACAGTTATTAACTATCTGATTGATAATGCAGGACCCATATTATGACTTGTTATATTTAAGGTTGTTTATTTGTCGTTACACTTAAATTTCAAATATTTTTTCAAATAATTATATAAAATATTTGAATAATGTTAGCTCAGGTATTCTGGATTTATATTAGATCTGTATTTAATGAATATATGTTACTATAATTAAAGAACTAAAATCATGGATTTATGGCCTTCCATCCGCTCTCTGAATGTCTATTCAACTGGATACGATTCTCTACGGTGAATTCTTTGATAGAATGCAAATGCCATGAAAACGTAGTAAACAAGCGTTCCATGATACCCTCACAAACAACTGCACTCCCTGAAAGTCTATCATCATTCAACTGCCTTGTGACCATTTGCCAAACGCCTTGAAAGCCTTTTGAAACCTTAGGATCCTCATTTAACTGTTTTGCCAGATTAGTAAATCGAAACCCACAAATCCAATCAGATTATTGTATGAGAAATACCTAACTAAAAATTTCAATGATGGCATGTCCATTTATGATATTATTGAAAATTTTGAATGAAATACTTAAAGATAACTAATTTTTCATATCACTAAACCCAAAACACAAGTAGACTTAGCTACCCAGACATGCAGTACAGGCTATACAATGTTAGTCATGCAATCACCTTGTATTCTGTTGTTGCATTGTTCAGAGCTAAATTGTTGAGGTGATGACATGAGAAGTAAATAAGTTTTATTTAGAGTACACAACATATCTGATTATGTCTGATTGGGTTGCAGGTACATGTACTTTGGTGAGGCGAGAAGAGACACCAAGTGTCACAAATTTGTTCATGGAAGCCAGTGCTTTTAGCTACCCAGATATGCACTACAGGTCATAAAATACTAGTCATGCAATCACCTTGTAGTCTGTTGTTGCTGCATTATTCAGAAATAATACATTGACGTGGTGATATGAAAAGTAAATAAGGTTTATTTACAGTACACAGTTTATCTGATTATACCTGATTGGGTAACAGGTACACGCACTCGGACAAATAATAGTTATTTATGAGGTGGATCAGAGTCGGTAACAAAATAGAAATTATGAGGTCGATCATGGATGGTAATGATTGAAGTAGATGGTGAATGATAAGATTCAAGAAGGGTGAAGAGGTACTAACAAATAGAAATTGTGTATGATGAAAATGAATTGTGAAGAGGTATTAACCAATAGAAATTATGTATGAGGTAGATCATAAATGATAAAAATTGAAGTAGATGGTGAATGCTAAAATTCACAAGTATGAAAAGGTACTGATAAAATTCATACACTATTGCAGTAGGGTAGTACATCATAATGACTTTTTCCGGTTTTTTGACTCACTCAAATATGTTTTGAGATATATACACACATTCAAAATATCCCAATAAAACTTTCAAGTATATATTTATCTTTGATTATTAATATATATTTGACAATTAAAATGACACATCAAAATTATTTTGCTCACTCAAATTCCAACCCTACCAGGACCAGTATATTCCGTAAAAATTTGATTGATGCAATAGCTAAAAAGATGCAACGGGCCATATATCATATGCCATTGGACGCAGTGGAGTGAGTTGAATGATTGCGGACTGTTTTAACTCCTTTTTTTCTGCACACTCTGGTTGTATGTGGTGATGAAGCATTGGCCAGAGCAGCGGGCTAGTGCGGTTGGCCCAAGTTATCAAAGTCGTATTCTATAAGTATTTTTAGGTTTTCCAGCATAAGTCAAATTTGTTTAAAATTACATGGCGATCAAATAAGTTTGAGTGGTGAATTATTTACAATTTTATAATGTTTTTCAGGATAAGTCAATTTTGTTTAAAATTATATAGAGATCAGATAAATTTGAGCTGTGAATTATTTACCTTCTAGATATTTTAAGAGTTTTTTATATCCCATCAAAAAGTAGTTTAAACCATTTAAAATTCAAGATCCGAAAATAATTTCTCACATTCTCACTAAATTTTTTAAAATATATAATAATTAGAAATGCTATTTTAAAATAGAAAATGCTGGTTTGCACAATAATTAGAAAATTCCATTTTAATGTAAAATGTGAATTTGCACCAACCTGAGTTGTAAATTTTTTACATTCCAAGTGTTTTAAGAATTTTTTATATACCATCAAAAAGCATTATAAACCGCTAAAAATTCAAGATCCAAAAATAATTTCACATTCCCAGCAAATGTTTTAAAACATGTAATAATTGAAAATGCTATTTTAAAATGCAAGAATTTTTTATATACCATCAAAAAGCATTTTAAACTCTTAAAAATTCAAGATCCAAAAATAATTTCTCACATTCCGAGCCAATTTTTTAAAACATATAATAATTAGAAAATGATATTTTAAAATGCAAAATGTGAGTTTAGAGCAATAACTAGAAAATGCCATTTTAAAATGCAAAATGTGAATTTGCACAAACCATGCAGGTGGATGTCCATCGAAGTTGTGTGACAGTTGTGCATAAGAGTAGAAGAGTTGCATGGGAGAGTTCAACAAACTTGGAAAAATTGAAATGAAATTATGTTAGAATCCTTAATGGGATGGGGATTTTTTCGTTAAATTTTTGAATTTTTGGGTAATTTTAAGATAATTTTAGGAATTTAGTTTATTTTTTACTTGACATGAGCACTTGACATGTGACTTCTACATTAAATTTTACGAGGTTATATTATTTAATTGTTAGTAAATTAATTAATTGATTAAGCAAGATAAAAATATTTTTCAAAATATAATGTGTTTTTTCTTGTGAAACCATAAGTTACTCATGACTATTAAGTCTGGTGAAAATATGTCAGTCATGATAGTTTTATTCAGCGAGTTTTACAGGTAAAAACTAGCATGCAACGATAAAAATTCAAACGAGGACCATGAAAGCGCATGTTGTCAAAGATAGAGAAAATCTAGTTTACATCAAAGATGAAGGGCATGGTTGAAAGTATCTATGTTAAGAAGAAATCAAACAGGTGTATGTGGGAGTACGAGATTACTTTAAAGGAGTCGATGACTTACAGTCAGGGCTGTTGGCAAGTTCCAATCAGACACATTCAATCCCCCAAGGAGGACAGAGTCGCATGTCTAGAACTCATATTATACTTGATTTGTTGGAACGCTACAACAATTTGGTTTTACACTAGTTTTACAGTAAGGTTTGTTGCGAGGCTGCAACAAACCGGTTTTACAGTGAGGTAATGAACATTAGATATAACCAAATTCCAATACAAACCCACTCATATCAATTTAGCATTTAACATACAAAGAGCTACGTTCATCGCAATTATGGAATAGGTAAACCGTAACATAGAAATTTCCATGTCTCATCATATTAAATTTGCATATCATTAGTATCCGGCGAGTGGCTGATGGTAGGTCGAGACTTTCTTCTATTAACGGTAAGTACTAGGGTATTAGGCAATCAGACATTGGAACATTTAAAGAGATTTTAATTTCAAAGTGTGTTATATACCCATTTCAAGTCTTGACTCTTATGAAATAGGGTATTATAGATTTTTACGACATTGTTTTGACGTGTTGGAGAGGTATACCAGATGTCAAACTTGACGTTGAAAATATTTTCCTAGCCGTCAAATACATTCTGAAATCAAAAATACATCCTGTGAGATGTCAAATTCGAGGCCTGACTACCATTAAATACGATGTAAATAGGAAGATGTTACCTAGTAAAACAAATTAATGTAATTAGGGAGATGGCTCCCATTAAAGACTACGTAAATAGGAAGACAACTCCTAGTAAAGGAGGTCTCCACCGTCAATGTCTAAATTAGCTCATCTTATTTCTTGATTATTTTTGAATGTATGTTTTTGGACCCTTAGGTTTTGTGCTTATTGAGTGGACCAACTATATTCCCACATAAAGAATAACAATTCAACATGCCATTTTTCCTTAGGATATCTATCTTAAGCATTTCTATTATGTCAAATTACGTGTTTGATTTCCAAGATTGTTTTGGGTTAAAATACATCATTTGTGCTTATTGAGTGGACCAACTATATTCCTACATAAAGAATAGAAAATAAACATTTCATTATCTTAAACATTTCTATTATTATGTAAAATTACGTGCTTGATTTCCATGATAATTTTGGATTAAAATACATCATTAGTATTAGAATTATTCGAGGCTCTCTTATCTTATTTTTAGTTTTTTCCAGCTTTATGCCTTGCCCAAAAAAAACTTCATAATCACCCTACCTAAACTACACCCTTTATCCTTTATTTTTGGGTTTATTCTTAAGCCACGCACCCATCCCTAAAGAAAACTATTAATTATCTATTAAATGCAACCTACGACATCAACGCTACCGACAAGTCTCAACCACCACCCGTATTTTTAGAAAATTCAAGACTCCTCCACACCAATCTAACATCCATCATCACCAACACCATCAAAAAATTGAACTCACCCGGGGTTGAATTAGAACCCACCACGGGGCGAATTAGATTCATGCATCAAAAGTTTTGTGGAATATTTTCAAGTATGGCCATTATTGATTGAATGTAAATGTCTATTATTAATTAGTGATCACATGCAATTATTACCACAAGAAAGTTGGCTATATCAAGTAGTGTTGCGAAGATTACGATTAGTTTCGTTTGATGATTTGATTGGCTATTTTTTCATTTTGAGAAAAAAAAAAGCGACACTGGGAAACAACATATTTTTAAGACATTGTATTGCGTTTTTTGGTTTCATTTTACAATCAGGTGGCATGGGTAAGATTTAAAGAAGAGGAGAACAAATCTATAAGAGAAAGAGAGGAGAAAATTGAGCAAATTTAGGATCCAAGCAAAGAAATTTTGAATTTGGATTGACCTTTTTTAGCAAGGAGTGTCTCTTGTTGGAGCAAACAGTGCACAACAGAAATTAAAGGACATACACAACATATAAAATCATACAAATATAACACAAGGATTTAACGTGGTTCACCCAACCAATTTGGGTTACGTCCACCAAAACATAGGCATCGGCAATCTTATTATTCAAGAGGAGATTACAATCTTTTATTTCCTCACACACTCTCTACTATACCAATATCCTGTACAGGCATATATTTTTATAGCTAAGAGAATAAAACTGACTCATAAATTCTTTCACAACAAATATAGGATGCATTAACTCCTCAACAAAATCGAGCTAATATAGCAACAAATCCTATTGTTGTCATCTACATGAGATTTTTGCCCTATTTAATAAAACTGAAAAACTTAACAATCTCCACCTTGACAACAATTAGCCTGATACCCTGTTTCTTTATTATTTTTATCTTTTCTGCAAGCCAAGAGAAGCCAAACACCAACGTAGCTTCTCTAACAAAACTGGTTTTGTGAACATGTCTGCATAGTTCTCTTTGTATGCACCTTTTCAAGAGAGACTCCCCTTTCAATGATAACCTGTCTTACAAAATGGTACTTGATAGGTATATGCTTTGATTTACTATGATAGGCCAGATTCTTAGCCAAATGAATTGCACTTTGACTAT
>APFE031514565.1:0-11397 GCA_000404065.3 Pinus taeda | reverse complement strand
ATTGAAAGGAACATAATGAAAAATCAAGCTGGTAGTCCCGATTTTGGGATCCAGGGGAAAATCTCTGTGTATATGTGTTTTATGTGTTATGCTCTTGCATTGTTTATTTTCTGAGTTTTTAGAATTCGTATACATTTAATTTCTGTACGGGGTTAAAACCTACATAGATTGAGGATGATAAGATGAGCTATGAACTAACTGAGTACCCAAATATTCCATCTTTTGTACTCCAAAGAAACATTTGGAGAATTTTGCATATAATTGTTTCTCCTCCAATAGTTTGAGCACCCTGTCAACATGTTGAACATGATCCTTCCAAGACTTGTTGTAGATTAGTATATCATCAAAATACTAACACGAATTTTCTAAGGAAGGGTTTGAAAATGGAATTCATCAAACCTTGAAATGTAGAAGGTGCATCGGTAAGGCCAAAAGGCATGACCAAAAATTCATAATGACCCTCATGAGTTCTAAATGTTGTTTTTGGAACTGCAATAAGTGAACAAATCAAATAAAATCAAATCATGGTTTTGTGAAGAATCATATTGTTGTTATCAGACCTTATATTATTCAAGCATATATATTGTTTATAAATGTGTAACACTAATTTATTGAAGAAACCTAGACATAATAGAAACGCTAAGCGAAAATTTACCCTAGAAAATTACAGTTGGACCAAATATGGGTCATCAACAAGGCAAAATGATTGCAAGTACTTAATGTTCTACTTCTTAGAGAATTATTTCATTGTAAATTTTATCTAATTTACTTGATTACTTAGCTATGATGAGTATATATATATATATATATATATATATATATATATAATATATATATATATATATATATATATATATATATATATATATATATATATATATATATATATATAATATATATATATTATATATTATATATATTATATATATATATATATATATATATATATATAGCAGGTAACCACATCCAGCCAGCTATGCTACCAATACTCCCAGGGTAAACAACCTTACACATGAATAAAGATTCTTCATAGAAACTATATGTCAAACTGTGAAATAAGGTGTATTATAGCTTTTAAATGTTGGTGTCAAATGTTAACCCTAGCTAAAACTGATTAGTAGCAAGGCAACATAAAGGTATATTGATTAGGAAAACAAAATATTTTTTCTTTTATTTTGTTATTCCTTATTCATTTGGATTTTTAATTGATATTGTAGAAAGTGAAATTGCCAATATGCCAGATCATTTTAAAATTGTAGAACATCTAAGCGGCAATGAGTGTGAGGGTGCTTAATAACAGGAATTTATGTTTGAGCTCTCATCTTTGATGGCTCAAAAATAAAATTTTGTGGAACTATATCTTTGCAGGTTTAACTTGGGCAGTGAAAGAGTAAAACACTAAGTTTAAATGCATGTCCTTATCTTATTCATTGACCCATATTCATGCTAGGATCGGGAATACACACTCATTCTTCCCCGATAAAGCCACCCTAAAATGTCAAAGTCATTTGATCTAATAAATTTCATATATTATAATCAAAACAATGTGTATCATTACGATCTATTAAGAATCCATTTAGTCTAGCTTCTAACTAGCTCGATCTAAGCTTCATGCAGAAGACTATAGTCGATTGGTAAGGCATTGTACATACAAGAAAATGGAATTTAAATAAAGGAATACCACTTTATCCTAGGTCCCAAAATGCTTTGAATCCAGGCTGACTGGAACTACAACATTCAACATTGAAATGAAAAGGATACTACATCATTAAAATATCGAGCAATTGAAGAGAAAATCTATGAAACCATGAGAAAGCCCTGAAAAGGACTTGGATAAAATTAAGGATAGCTATCTTGACCTTTTTTTGAGCCAAATTCTACAACTTGGGAGTATCTTCACGATATTTTCCTTGGTGTGTCAAATTTAAACATTCATGGTCATGGCCACTGCCCTTTTCTTCTACTTCGCCACATTGTCAACTTTCTGATACCAAAAAACCCATAAAATTTAGCAGTTTTTCATGGCATTTTAAAAATCGAACAAAGGAAAATGTAGGATTTACTAACCTCCTTTGCAGCCTCAATGTCAGAATCAACATGGTATAAATCCCAACAAAGGCATTGTTGTTAGAGATTTGATTCTCCATTTGTCAATGCCATACTTTTCATACTTGTTGAAGATGGCGGCCACCCACATGAGAATGATGATGATTTTCATCTTCGTAATGATCAGATATGATTTACTCGATTCTTTGGTCTTTCATACTAGCGTTTTCCTGTGGAATTCCTTTCCCCAAACAAAAACAAGGATTCGAACTGAAGGCCTTGATCTAAAATCTTTTGCAATCCATCTTAATTGAAGATTTGATTAAACAAATTTGACTAAAAGATTGACTAAACAACCTTGATTGAAAGTTTCTAGAGTGATTATTAAAGTACAACAAATTATAGGAAGAGTTGTAGAAAAATTTGACTAAAACATAGACTAAACAATCTTGATTATAAGTTTGTAGAGTGATTATTAAGGTACATCAAATTGTAGGAAGAGATGTAGATTTATAGATTGTCACCATTCAAAATTTGTGAGTGCTCCAACTTGGAAGTGAAATTGAGTTGGTTCAAATTTCAATTCCTAGTAGAATTAGCAGGGGTTTATAGGAATTTCTCATTGCAGGTTGAATAAAGTTGTGGTAGTCCACCGTTCTTCCACTACTTGAGAATTTTGTTGCGTTAATTTATGGATCACAAATTTGGCATGGTTTATGTGACCTCCTAAAACTATGTAATTTCATTTATGTATGGTTTCTAGTTTTGTTAAAAATGAAGATAAATTCATGTGACCTCCTAAAATAATGTAATATCATCTTAGTATGGTTTCTAATGTTGTCATAAATGAATATAAATTAATGGTGTGGGCATTAACATGTCATTGTGCTATGAGGTGATTAGTGTTGAGTTAATTCATCTTTTATCTATAATTTATTTCTTATTACTTTTCCACTATTGTGGTTGATGTGTGCAACTATAGGCTCATAATTTTATTTTCAAGTGTGAGTGGACTAGATTATTCTAACCTATGATGAATGAATGGATTGAATGCCTGAATTCTATTTCCTTTTGTGTGGTTATTATCGAATACAATGTGTTTAGTGTTCTCCTTGCATGGAAATCCATTCTCTTCTACGTGGTGGTTAGGTTATTCATTTGCTTGAGATTTGTAAACTAATTTTGGGGAACTCCAACTGAACACCTCATATGTCTTCTTCAAGGTCCAACATAGGGACATTAAGCAACTGGACCTGTACTCAATGGGCCCTTTCCTTTGTAGAGTGGGAAGTCCCTTAGTATTTACTTTGATTTTCCCTATTGTTAGAGCCTATTTTGACCTCAGGCTCAAGGAAGGCAATTCTAGGGTAACCACAAACCAAGCTTAACCTAGTAGCTAGCCTTACCAGGTCGGGAGAGGGTTCTCTCCTTATGAATCTCAGTCAAAATGACTGGATCATGAACAATATTTTATGCTAGGTATAGTAGCTCTAGGGTTTTGATTGAATTTGTTGGTTTTTTGCTGGATCAGATGGAACTGAGCAATTTGGGTTTGGGAAATTAGGTCAGAATGCAGGGTGTCCTATGGGGCAAGGTAGGTATAGGCTTTAGCACTGGAAATTAAGTGAGATGAGATGTCTAAGATTAGTGAGGAGCCGAGGAGGGCATGGAGTAATCATGCATCCTTATCAAACAACAGAAAACATAAAATACTGAAAGATTTCCCAAGTTAGAGTACTCTAAGCAATGAATTCTACCTACCTATCTTGATATCATTTAGTTAGAAGTAGTGAAGTAGATGATGGCATACATCAAACATGTAAAAAATCTTATAAAAAAGAGGAAACTATGCAAAAACACCATACCACAGGTATCCCATAAAAATAGCTGCAACTCCTATTAATTTCCTTGCCAAACTGCTTATGCTGATGTACAATATAGTTCAGAGCATCCAAGAGTATCCAACCCCACCAAATGACCAAGAAAACACATAATATAGACATCTAACCTACTCATCTTGACCTTCAGGGGTCGAATCCATGAGAAGAGGGGTTGTTTCAACCATTTCCAAACAGAAAACTAGAATATAGGCAGTCAAACAACTTGCCTCTAAAAAAAAGGAAAAAGTAATTCATTTACCTCAAAACCACCTTTAACTAATGAATCTACCCTATAAAAATATTTTAACATTAAATTTGCATGCGATGTCATCAATTACATCAGTGAAATCATCCATGAGGAGAGAGAAAACAATTTTACAGTCAAAATAGGCAACATTTTGATTTTCTGGGCAAATTGGTCAAAAGCGCAACGCCACTTTCCACCTACTTTTGGAGGCCTTCCCTTTAGCCCAATTGAGCTCATGATAGCTCATTGGAAAGATATTCAAGTCTAGTTTCTGGAAAACGTGGAATTTTTTTAGTTTGGAGGTCATTTCCCCCCTCAAAACGTGAATCTCCCAAGACTGCTTCTGTGTGTCCAAAAAGAGGCAGAGAGGTCATTTTTAGTAGTTTTTGGACCTTTTGGTGGACCAGATTTGCTCCAAAACTTTTGAAACGTTCTAGGGTGTATGTCCTCATCATGATGAATCTAAAAATGCCAACCTTTTCTCCATTTGATGCCCCAGGAAAAAGCGTAGCGTGCTGTGTTGCGCTTCTGGGAAAAAAAAACTCTTCAAAATTTGCCCAAATTTGGCATGGGACACCACCATCAATTGATTTTATGGACTAGGAATGATTCAGCCAACATTCTCAATTTATATTTCTTCTTTTTTCCCTCCAAATATCTCCTTAGCCTTGCCTTCAATTTTCTAATCCTCATGTTACAAATTTTGTTGCGGGTCATGTAATGGTAGGCCATGTGGCGAAGCATTTTCTTATCCCTATTAGCCTTCTCATTTAGTCCTTCAAGATGCATGTTGACCCTCTCAAGCCAAGTTTCCCGATCTTGTTCAATTTCTTTCTCAATGGGAGTAAATGTGACATGAGCCTCTTTGTCACTTTGCTTTTATCTTTAGACATCAGTTTTACTGAGATCATCAATTTTATAGATCAAGTCATGCGCCAAATATAACAGATCAAAATCACACAAAGATACCTCTCTTCAAGCCTTAAGATCTTAACCCATCAATAGAACTTATCGTTCTTTGAGTGCTCAGGTTCCTCCTTGATTCAGATCCAGCTATGCACCATAACCCAATCACCAGTATTCTAGATCTTGCTCTTCATTAGATATTCAATACTTGAGTGCCTTTGCCTAATGATCTCCTTTCCCTTTTATAGTCTTAGGCCTTACTCAATACCATGGTCTAAAACTACTTAGAACCAATACTTGGGTCTAAATACTTGGGTTCAGCATTTCAGACGAGATACCATGGTCCAAAACCATAGGTCCAAATATCAAGGACCAAAAACCAAGTTTTCCAATGTACAAGCTTTTTTGTGCATGAAAGTGTGTGTATACATATACATGCATTTTGGTCTGTGAATCTGCGTGTATACGTGGCTTGGTCAATGGGAACCTGCGTATACCTCCTTTTCCTTTATTCTAAGAGCCCGTGAGCCTGAACTATCATCTGGGTGATTTTCTAAGTGAGCTACCATCAAGGACAATCCCTGTGCCATAGTGCCAAGCCTGTGACATAATGCCAACAATCTCCCCCTTTGGACTTGATGGCAATCCGAAATCAGTCTCCCCCTTTGTCATCAAGGGCAAAGGGTGATGCTCCCCTTGAGTACATGTTGAAATCTCTGCTCTGCTGTGTTCACCATGCTCCCCCTGACTATAGGCAGTGTCTGTAAAAAGATGTTCTACAAGAAGAACATGACTCTATACATCATAAATGACCTTCCTATCACCACAGACTCATACATACATCCATCTCCCAACTAAATGGGGATATACCATAATTGACTCATTCACCCAACCAAGTGGGGATATATCAAAAATTTATACATGATAAAACAAGAATATTACCTCATCCATCCCAGGCATAGTGGGAAAACAAAATAGGTCATTACATGACCTTGGTAATAAAAGAAATACATGACATAGAGACAAATTATCTAAGACAAGACTATGATAGTCATCAACAACTATTATCAGCAGTATCTATCAATCACCATCCGGACCATCAACCATGATCTCCCTCTCCACCTGAATCAGAAACAACTGTGAAGTTGTACCAATATCTTCTAAGATAATGCCAATAATGATTTATTAGAAGTATATGCTCCCCCTGAACCTGTGCCAGATGGTCTCTGTCAAACCCATATCAGACTCTTTTCATCCTGAGTCTGGCCCATTGTTTTTCTTCAAACCAACATATATGCGACTGTATCCACAGAAACCGGCGTATGTACGCGGATGCTCTTCATGAAAATCGTGTACAACCACTTTTCTCTAAAACAGATAAGTGTCAATAGCAAGATGATGCATCAACTACTCCCAGCTTCTATTTGAGGTATTCAAATGTCTCCCTGGGTAGTGGTTTGGTGAATATATCAGCAACTTGTTCCTTGGAGGGAACATACTCCAATTTGACCTTTTTTTCAAGCACTTGTTCCTGAAGAAAATGGTATTTGATAGGTATGTGCTTGGTCTTTGAATGCATGACTGGATTCTTTGAAACACTGATTGCACTTGTATTATCACATAAAATGGAGATAGGTGGAGTACAAGTGATTTGAATGTCTTGCAATGTTTGCATCATCCAAAGGAGTTGTGTGCAGCAAGATGCAACAACCACATATTTTGCTTCAGCTGTAGATAATGCAATTGAACTTTGTTTCTTGTTGAACCAAGATACTAATATGGAACCCATAAAGAATGCACCACCACTAGTGCTTTTTCTGTCATCCACACTTCCTGCCCAATCTGCATCTGTATATGCTTGAAGTGTGAGATCTGTATCTCTAGGATACCATAAGACATAGTTTTGTGTTCCTTGAAGATATTTGAAAATCCTTTTAATTTCCTGAAGGTGTGCTTCTTTTGGATTTTCCTGGAATCTTCCAACTATTCTCACTGCATGCACGATGTCTAGTCGAGTACCTGTTAGATAGAGTAGACTACCAATCATGGATCTATAGGTTGGTTGATGTACTGTTGCTGATTCATCATTTGCGCTAAGGCTACATCCTGTTACAATAGGGGTACATACTGGTTTCAAATCCTCCATGCCATATTTCTTCAAGATCTGCTTGAGGTACTTAGTTTGTGATAGAAAGATACCGTCTTTGTTTTGTTGGACTTGTAAACCAAGAAAGGATGTGAGCTCACCAAGCAGGAAAATTTCAAATTCTTTCTGCATCACCAAAGCAATGTGTTGACTCATGGCTTCTTCATTGCTACCAAAGATGATATCATCAACATACACAACAAGTATTAGCAATTTATCATTATCAATTTTTATATATAGATTGTTATTTGCTGATCCTTTTGAAAAACTTTGTTGATGGAGGTATTTGTCCAGACGATAATACCAAGCCCTTGGAGCCTGTTTAAGACCATAGAGAGCTTTTCTAAGTCTGCATAAAAGTTTTGGATCATTTCTAGGGATAAATCCATCTGGTTGCTCAATATACACTTCTTCTTCTAAGTCTCCATTTAGAAAGGCAGATTTCACATCCATTTGATATACTTTGAACTTCTGAAAGCTAGAAAGAGCAAGAAACATTCTTATGGCTTCAAGTCTGGCAACTGGTGCAAAAGTTTCTTCAAAGTCTATACCTACTTGTTGAGCATACCTTTTACAAACAAGTCTGGCCTTGTTTCTAATAACATCTCCTTTTTCATTCAGCTTGTTTTTGAATATCCATTTGGTCCCTATGACATTCTTATCATTAGGTCTAGGAACCAATTCCCAAGTGTTATTCTTTTCAATCTGCTCAAGTTCTTCATTCATGGCCTTGATCCAACATTCATCTTTGCATGCTTCACTTATATTTTGTGGTTCGACAGAGGAGAGAAATGCTAGATATCTTGAAGCTTCTGTAACAATTCTTCTTGTTTGTACACCTGCCTCTTTTTGCCCCAAAATTTGAGTCTCTGGATGGAGTCTTTTCTTCTACCCTTATCTGTTCTTCTGGTGCCTCATAAGTTTCTTCTTCAGCATTAGTCTGATTTGATGTCGAAGGATAGTCCTCATCATCTTCAAAATCTTCAATTTTTATCTGCTTTGGATTGTTGCCTGCTTCATCAACCACCACATCAACACTTTCAACAATTTTTCCAAGTCTTTTATTATAACACTTATATCCTTTACTTCGGGAAGAGTAACCAAGGAGAATACCTTCATCTGCTCTAGGTTCAAATTTGCCAAGCTTTTCATCAGTCCTTTTGATGTAACATTTTCTTCCAAAAACTTTGAAGTATTTTACAGTAGGAGTCTTACCATACCAAAGTTCATGAGGGGTTTGAGTGCTGTTTACCTGGATGGTTTGTTTTGTTGAGAATAGTAACGACAACAAATGCAGCTTCACCCCAAAAGGTTGCAGGAGTTCCAGACTCATCAAGCATAGTGTGAGCCATTTGTTGAATCATTCTGTTCATCCTTTCCACCACTCCATTTTGCTGAGGAGTCCTTGCAGTAGAGAATTCCCTTCTTATTCCATGTTCTTCAGAAAAGTTGAAAAATTCATCCGAGGTAAATTCCGCTCCTCGATCAGACCTGAGGCATTTGATTCTGCGATCTGATTCATTTTCAACCAAGGCTTTGATAGCTTCGAACTTTTCGAAAGCTTTGTTTTTATGCTTCAGAAGTCCTATCCAACACATCCTGGAAAAATTGTCAATGAACAATATAAAGTCTTCTTCTCCATGAGGTGACTTTTTCCTTGATGAACCACATAAATTAGTATGGACAAGTTCAATTGGCTTACTAGCTGATCCTTCCTTCTTAGGGAAATGTGTTATGGTTTGCTTACCAAACTGGCATGATTTTCATATTGTATTGTCTGGAATTCTAATGTCAGGAAGATCATGAACAACCTGATATTTGCATGCTTTCCTTATCTGAGGGAAGCTTAGATGCCCCAATCTTCTATGCCATAGCCAGTGTTCATCATTTTTGCTTAGATAGCATTGTTGTTGTCCTCCCTTGAGTATGTATAGATTATTTGGAGTTCTTATGCCTTTGATTATTGTTTCTCCTGTATCAAGCTCATGAACAATACATCCATTTGATCAAAATAATAGCTCATTTCCTTGATCACACATTTGACTAACACTCAATAGATTATGCTTTAAGCCATCAATATACATAACATTTCCAGCTTTGACCTTTTCTTTCAAAAGAACAAATCCTCTATCTTTTATGAGTGTAGGGTTGTCATTTCGAAATGAGACCTTCCTTTCCTTTTCTAAGGCACTATATGACTGAAGTTTCTCTTTATCACCTGTCATATGTTTCGAGCATCCACTATTGATGTACCAATGATTTTCTTGTCCTTCTGCATATAAAGTTATACCACAAATTTTTGGTTGTGGTTCTTTCTTTCTCCGTGTTTTGGGACCTAATGAAGCTTTCTCCTTCTGAGATTTTTGCCGAAACTTAATCCTGCATTCAGAATATTCATGATCGAAGTTGTTAAAAATAGAGCATTCTATTTAATTTTCAAGAGAAGAAAAGTTATTGTAGGTTCTCTTCATGATCCCATTCACACTCCTTTGATTTCGTGCTTCTCTGGTCATGATGGTCTTGTATGCAACACATTGAGCAGCTTTGTGTCCAAACTTATGGCATGAGAAACATTGGCCATTAAAGAAATTCCCCCGATTATCAAATCTACCAACCAGGTGATTGTAGTTTCTATTGACATTCATTCTTGAGGCAAATTGAGAATGAGTTACCTGCGGTTGGTTGTAGCTTCTGTCCATCCTTGAAGTAGATTGCCCCTGATTTACCTGGTGATCCACTTTATGCGTTTGCTGACAACTGTCAACCTGTTCCCTTCTCCTTGTTGCATCAAGATAACTTTTGGAGGTGGATGGCTTCTGTGCTTGAGATGCTTCTTCAATATATCCAAGACCTGTCTTGATTAGAGGAGAATTCTTCACTTTGATAATCTCATCTAAAGTTTCAGATCCTTTAACAAATCTAAGATTAAGAGCTTTTGTTTTCTCAATATATTTTCTAAGTCCCACAATTTCACATTCTAACTTTTCATTGTGTTTTTCTCTTTTTGCAATTTGGAATGTCAGAGTATCTATAATCATACTCTTTTCTTATAAACAAATTTTAAGTTCAGATATTTCTTCATAGAGACCATCTTCATTTATAGCATCCAAGAAATCATCATCTTCAAAAGCCATCAAAAGTCTATAATCATTACATGTTCATCTTCATCACTATTTGAAAATCCATCGTTGTCTTCATGTGTATAATAGCTCTTCTTACTTACGTTATGTTTTATGTTCCATTTAACTGGTTCATTACCTTTATCAAGCTTATCTTTAGGAGGACATTTGGCTGGATAGTGACCGACTCTTCCATAAGCAAAGCATTTGAAATGTAGCTTACCTCTGAATCTTATAGAACCCTGTTGAAGGTTCTTGAAAAAGTTTTATTCTTCTCCTTTTGACGTATGTCCTAACTCATTGTATTCTACTTTTCCCAAAGCTTTGTATGCGGCTTCTCTCATGTTTGATGGACCGCCGTTTCTCATTTTAAAAGCGGTTACAGTTCCGTGCAGTTGTGACATGGTAATACTCTAAAGATTCTGCTTTTCTTCTATGGCATCAACTTTTGATTCAAACTTAGAAGACAAAGATCTTAGAACCTTTTCAACTAAAGTAACTTCTTTTATCTCTTCACCCAAGTTTTTCATGCGATTAACAATCTCATCTATACGTAAGAAATAATTAGCCACACTTTCATCATTTTGCATTATGAGAGTTTCATATTGAATTCTGAGAGATTGTAGTTTTGCATGTTTTACCTGATCGTCTCCTTCATAAATTAGAATGATCTTGTCACATATTTATTTGGTGGTTTTGAGTTGCATAACCTTGACGAATTCCGATTGAGATAGACTCCCCAATATTGACAGCCTTTCCATTTGTTTCATACTGCTTTTTACTAGCCGTATATGTAGGAGTTACTGATGGAAATGTGTATCCTCCTTCCACAATATCCCAAACTTCTGTGCCAAGGGATTGAAGATAGGTTGTGGTTCTTACCTTCCAATAGACAAAGTTGCTCCCATCAAAGATTGGTGGCCTGATGGATTCCTCCTTTTCGTAGTTGCTCATGATGATAGATCTTCCTTCAAGTAATCGAGCTTCTTCTGAAGGGCCTGCTCTGATACCAATTGTTGGAAATAATACTAAGAGGGGGGGGGGGGGGGAATT
>APFE031514552.1:130184-149434 GCA_000404065.3 Pinus taeda | reverse complement strand
TCATGTATTAGGTCATATATAAATTATCCATTCAAATACAAGAAAAAACGTGTTGAGATCCAAACATATTTGTTGTCATAAAATGTGCATATAACCAACATAATATGAACACAAACAAAATAAACATATCACCCATCAAATCCATTTCACACCAATAAATTTACACATGAAAATGAATGGAATTAGTTTCTCATTAATCAATGCAATGAACCAACTAGAGATGGGAATACCACATTCCACCTGACCATATATTGTCTAATCTAAGCCTCTCTTTAGCCAATCACCCCCATTCCATATTGCAAGCATGAATGTGGGGCTCATAGAACACATCAAAAAAACCAATCAATGTGGATGCCACCAGAGTTCTATGCCTACACTGTGAGGAATTTGAGTGACTTCTAGTCTCTCAGGATTTACCATGCATCCTCAGTCTAATCCAGGGATCACTAAGCCCTACAATGAAACATAATTTCTAGGATTTATCGTGATTTCCATATGAGAATAACTAGGCCCAAAAGAGATAAAATCCACCTCTTTTCTTTACCATATATCCTGTCATTCATCGACAAGGATTCCTAGGCCCATCGAGGCACATAATCTGTCTTTACCACAACCCACAATCCATTTCAGGGGTTACTAGGCCAGTGGCTTCGTGCATCCTCAGTCCAGTTCAAGGATCACTACACCATGTGTTTGTTAATTCGAAGATGCACCCCACTCATCTTTGAATATAATCTGTCCATCCTACATAAACCTAATGAGAGATCCATCTCATCAATGCTATCAGGAAATGACAAGGCTAGGTGGAAAATATTGTCACACCTGGAAAAACCCATGCCATGGTAGAAAATAAACACATGAAATCCCATGCATGCCAAATCTAGAAAGGAAAATACACATGCAAGTCGATACCTGTAATGAATCTTGTCGTAGCTTCTTTACCCTGCCCTTCCCTACTTGATCTTTGCTTCCTCTTGCCTTCTTTGCCTTTCTTGCTCTAATGCCAAAGTGCTCCAAGAAAAATATAAGTGTCCAAGAGTATGAGAGAGAGAGAGACAATAATGAAATTACTCCAAAGCTAAACTGAAAAAAGGTTACCAATTGATCCTCAGAATCCTTTTTAAGGGTGAGGCCTCTATTTTCTTCATTTTCCATTATTTTCCTTCATTTTCCTCCTCACATGCAACCTATGACCTTTCACCTCCTTTTTCTCCTAATTTCCATTATTTTCATAAATGAATGTGCCAAAATGTCATTTTTCCTTTCCAAAGCCTTAGCCATTTCCTTTGCCAATTTACTTAGCTATAAACAACCAAATGAACACCCCCTACGATGTCTTTCCCAGCTTTCATCTCGTAATAAGTGTAACATTCATCCGTGGTTATTGTTTTTAAGTTTTATTACATGAAATTTTCAGTAGGGCTATTATAGAACCCTACCCCTCTAGGGACACTTTCTTCAGTGTTCAATCACACATATACCTCAGCAACCTACTAAAAGAAAACATATTTATCGTAGAGATTTATAACACATATCGATGTAGTATTTATAATGAAAGATCTGCTCAAGATAAGAACATCATGAAAACATGGAAACATACCACATAGTGGATCTTTATAGCATAGCTTGTTATGGTATTTACATCCATATACATGGGCACATATAGAAACATCATGAAAGATATAGATACCAAAACATATTCCAAATCATATACCAAAGCATATATAAAAACATATACTAAACACCATGTCTAAGCATATATCAAAAAATCATGAGAAGAAATATGCACGACCTTGTTGTGGAGGCCCGATAAGGGTTAAGGTTTGACTGCTGCTGCTCCTAATGCGGTTATCCTCTTGCACGCAAGCCATTCTGTTCCTTACTGAAACTATACCTGCCTGACACCGTTCTCCATCCGTTGTCTCCCCGTTGTGGTTTTGTTTTTACACCTTCTGTGAATTCTTCGTTCTCACACTGAGCTCCCTTACCTATACTTGTCTTAACAATGACGGGCCTTCACACTTTCATGGTGGTAGCTAGTGTGGGACTTTCGGAGAAGTCATGGACATGGACTTGGTGGACTATTCAGAAGACCCACTAGAGGGAACCTCCATTTGGTCAACCCCCTAAACGAACATAGCAGGCCTACTCCCTTTCTGCAGCGAATTGTCAAACACCATCATGACATTGCCCTCGATATTAGGGCCCTCATGCTCAGCCTTTACCCTCCCAGAGGCCAACCCTTCCTAGCCAACTTTTTCTACCCTGCCCCTGTTGCTTTACACCCTACATTTTGTGGCCCATTCCATAGGCCCTGACCTAGCCGTTTGCTCCTCCGACTACCAAACTTTCCCTCCATCTATCGGTTCTCACAATCCTTCATTTTCTCCCTCCAGCAAACCCTTTTCCACAACAGAAGGGTATCCTCATGTGACAAATATATCGCCCCCCTCTCCAGCATTTTCACTAACATTCCTCCTATTTTAGGCACCTTCCCCTCTGGGTTGGGTTTAAACCCTGGAAACCCTCAACCTAACCCTCCTTCGAGTGGAACCCAACAAGACTCCATTGATGTAGGGCATAGATTAAGGAAAAAACAAAGGTATGTAAAATCCAAAGCACGAGACGTCATCATATGCTTGGGAGAAGATATTCAGTGGGGAGACACTATGGACACAGTGGATAGAGTCTTGGTTGGTAGGGTTTGGGGACGAAATTACACTGTGGCTCGACTGAAGCAATGGACGACAGGAATTTTGAGGACAATAGCTCGCTAAGCTACCTTTCATCCAAACTTTTGTTAGGGTATGGTTCACATTGTATTTTGCTAGAGTCGAGCATACGAATTGGGTCTTGTCATTGGCTTGGCACATTGAATAGGCCCCTGTCCTCCTACATTGGTGGAACCCCCTTTTCGATCTAGAGAGGGAGAAACTTGGTGCTAGCCCTCTATGGGTCCATCTACCAGGACTACCCCTGCAATTTTGGTCCGAAGACATCTTTTGGTGCATCAGGAACTCTTTGGGCACATATTTGGAACATGAAAAATCATACCTCTCCACTGGCATAATGGCATATGTGAGGATTCTGGTTCACTTAGATACCAGGGTGGGCTTACATGAACACATTACCCTCCAATGGAGGAATTTATCTCAGCAAAAGATTCTAGACTACGAAGGGGTGCATTTTCAGTGCATGGGGTGCCATAAGGTGGGTCATCTCTTTTGGGATAGTCCCCTCAAATGTAAAGCAAGAGCAGGGGAATTCTGCAAGGCTATACCTACCAAAGACTCTCAAGCACATGTGGATCAACCCCCTCCTGAAGCTGCAATGACTCATATCAACCCTGAAGCATAAGAGGAAGCACCAGCCAAGGAGGCTTCGAAGAAGTGTGGAAAGGCACCATATCGACCTCCCTCTCCTCCTCTGACTAGGGAAAGGGCGACTGCTAGGACTGTGTTATCTTCTAGTATGAACACTCCTATTACCTGCTCTGTTAATATATTTTCTCCTTCTGAAAGTATAACTTTTTCTACTGTAATTAATCATGTCTCGGCCTTCATCTCTCAGTCTCCCATTTCCCTGGTTTACCCCATCCACCCCCTCTCCCCCACATTCTCTTACACTCCACTATCCTTCCTAGAGGGAGCCCTTCCGATATCCTCTACCTCTGAACATGGCCCCTATCCCCCAGATACCCACTTCGATCCTGTGTGTGACCATAGGCCCCTAATGTTATTGGTATTGGCCTCGATACTCCTCCCCTTCCCTTGAAGCCACCCCGAGGACGTCCTTCCTCCCTTTCCAAAGCTAAGATACAGGCCAGAGAGGAGATAACATCAGGGAAAAAACACCATCGATAGGGTACTTAGAGCTTTGAAAACCCTTGATGCTCCCCCTCCATGAAGTTGCTCTCTTTCAATTGCGGAGGGTTAGCTAGGCTTGATAAAAAACTAATTTTTCACAGATTGCTCAAATTTGAATTGGTCGATGTCATTTTCCTACAAGAAAACTTGGGCTTAACTGAAGCCATCACCCACCTGCTTGAATCTATGCTCCTGAGCTGGTCCTTTCTAGCCCTTGACGTAAATGGATGCTCGGGAGGCATTTCCCTGGGTTATAACTCTCGAACCATCAAGATTTCTAAGAGTTGGGGAGGAATAGGGCATATTGGGGTGAATATATTCTCATTCAATCTAGACATTGATATTAGACTGATAAATGTGTACAGGCCATGCCATCACCGTGCAAACTTCTGGGACCATTTACTAAATACTAATATCTTGTAAAAAGACTAATTAATCCTTGTAGGGGATTTAAATTTCTCTATCAACCTCTATGAATCATGGGAACTTCATGCTTAGATTGATCCCCTATTAGTATACTTTGAGAACATCTTGGAAAACCACAGTCTTATAGACATCCCATTAGTAAAACTGCAGCCCAGCTGGAGGAACAATAGGGTTGGTGATGACAGTCTTGCCAGAAGACTTGATTGCTTCCTTATCAAGGGGCACCTATTGAACTTGGGTTATAACTATTGACAATAGGGGGGATTGGAAGGTATCTCAAACCATTTTCCGATTTACCTTGAAATAAGAGGGGGATTCAATAAGCCTAAAGGCCCTTTCAAATTCAACTCTTCCTAGCTAAAGGATGCCTCGTATGCTCACATGGTTAATGATTTTTGGAAGTCTCACCCCCTACTATTGGAGGGCATATAGAAGAAGGCTTTGCACATAACTAAAAAGAGATGAAGAGACTCTCTAAAATCTAGGTGCACAAAAGGAGAGTGCAGGATGAACAAACCCTAAGGGATACTGAAGCAGATATTGTTGCTTTTGAAAATGATCAAGGTGGGGTATACACCTCGAATGAACAAAAGGAAAAAATCACATCCTTATTATCTAAGAGATGAAAAATCCTAAAGGATTGAGAAAAGTCCTGGAGATTGTGAAGCAGAGGAATCTGGTTTCTAGAGGGAGACGATAATACAAAATTTTATCACAAATTTGCAAATGGTTGAAAAGCCATTAAATCCATATGGCATCTCACAAATAGTAGGGGAATATATTCAACACCTTTTTCGCATCTAGATACCATGGCCACATCCCGTTTTAAGAAGATATACAAGGATCCTCAAAAAGCCACTCTTGCTGAAGTCATTCGAGTGGCACAACTATTTCCCCGATTTGTGGATCAGGAGACTTCCATGGAACTGAATAGGGAAGCCACTCTAGGGGAACTTGAGGCCACATTAAAATGGTTCAAGAGCGAAAAAATCCTAGGGCTAGATGGATGGTTAGTGGAGTTCTATTTGGATTTTTTTTAGACTCTTGGAGTAGATCTCCTTAAGGTTGTTGAACATTGTCGGCTCAATGACAAGATGTATGAAGCTTTCAATACCACTTTCATAGCCCTCATTCCCAAGCCTAGAAAACCAAACTCCTTTGATGTTTTATTCCCCATATCCCTATACAACTGCATTTATAAAATCATTTAGAATTGTCTCCACCCCATCCTCTCCACTCATATTTAGCCAGAGAAATTTTCTTTCTTACAAGATCATTAGATCCATTAGGTGGTCGGAACAACACAAGAAGTACTACACTATCTACAAACGAAGAAGATGAAAGGTATCATCTTAAAGGTATATCTCTCCAAAGCATTCAATAGAATAAGTTGGCTATAGATCAGAATGCTCCTAACTCACCTAGGTTTCCCTTATGAGTTTATTAAATGGATCATGTGTTCTATAAAAAATATATCTTTAAGTGTCCTTGTAAATGTAGTGGCATCGCCTTTCTTTCATTCAAAAAGAGGCCTCAGGCAGGGATTACCTCTATCTCCTTTACTATTACTACTCATTATGGAAGGGCTTATTAGAATTATAAAAGAGGAACATAACAGGGGAAGGCTCAAAGGAATCAGAATCACCAACAGTTCCATTCTGACTCACTTATTATTTGTGGATGATGTGCTGATATTCCTCAATGGTGGCATAGGGGACCTGTCTATAATGAAGAATACTTTCTCTTTATTTCAAATTGCCACTGGCATGGTTATTAACTACATCAAATCGACCATTACATCTCCTCGAGCCTCCCCCCATGAGATACAATTTACACTCCATGGGTTCCCCTTTACCCATATGTCAATGGAGGATCGCCTTAGATAGCCCCAGAGATATAAGATAGCAAATTGGACATGGATTATACCCAAAATGGAAAGGAGGCTCAACATTTGGTACCACAGGTACCTATCCAGGGAAAGTAGATTAGTAGTTATAAAAGTAGTTCTTGAGGCCACTCTGGTATATTGGATGTCCTTAGCATGGATACCCAGAGGTATCCCCTCTTGGATACAAAATCTATGTTGTAGGTTTCTATGGAAGGGTAAACAATTAGGGAGAATCTTTGCCTGGGTCAAACAGGAGGTGCTTACCCTAACAAAGAAATGGGGAGGGTGGGGCATAAAGATGCTGGAGGACTTCTCCTCAGTGCTGGCAGCAAAGCTTGGTTGGTAATTAATCACTACAAAATCCGTTGGAGTATCGTGGCCTTTTCAAAATACATTTCCCCTCTAAATTTGATAGACTGGCTAAGACAACCACACTGGAACAACACAGGGATATTAGTCATCTGGAAGGGAGTGTTGAATTCACTAACCATTATCTGAACAATTCTTACCTGGAGAATTCAATATGGTACATCTGTGCATATAGGTGAAGATCCTTTGATTGGCTATGGTAATGCTCACAAGCTGCCTATTGATCTTAAAAACCACCTCAACAATGTAGGCATCACACATATCTGTCATATTGTGGACTTTGAACATACCACCTTATTTCAACAAGCTTGGAAATTTGCCCATAACCTGCACATACCATAGCACTGGGAATAACAATGGGCTGAATAAATTATGGCCTTAACTGAATTTCATATTAGAATTATTGAAGAGGAGGACGAGATAACCAAGGCACTTGCATAATTAGGGAGATACTCCCCTAAGGAGGGTTATCTTGTATTATTCGAGCCTCATCGACCACAAGTTATCAAACTCTGGTGGAAGCACATATGGAAGCTCAGAGTGCCCCCCAGAACTTGACTTCTCATGTGGAAAATCCTCAAATATAAGATCTCCACAGGTGACAACCTCATCAAATGTGCACATCACATACCCTTTTCGTGTTTCTTGTGCAAGAACAACACTGAAGATGTATACCACCTTTTCCTTTCTTTCTAGGTTGCAAAGGATCTCTGGAGCTCGATCCTATTGACCTTTCCCTCCTAGAACAATTGGTAGGGCATTACTATTAAGGATGCATGGTCTACATGGTGGACTAATGCAGCTATGAAAAAGGCCAGAAATCTTCTCCTCGTCTGCTGCGCAATTTGGATAGCGCACAATAGATGCATTTTTCAGGATATTGCTCCCCATTGGCCCTCCATCATAGCTTGTATCCTGACAGACTACAACATGATCCCTAAAGATGAGGAAACCTCTATACCCTAGATGATTGTTCTGGAAGCCATAAATTACTCTCAACCATGGGATTTTTTCGATGGTTCAACATAGAAAGTCGATTGTGGGGGAGGTGCCATACTGTACTTATCTGAATCCCATCATTTTCATATTCAAATGGGACTGGGGATATGCTCAAACAATTTCACTAAACTAATCATGGCAAAATACCTTATCCAATTTGCCTTGGAAAAACAATGTAGTAATCTACAATTGTTTAGTGACTCAAAAATTGTTTGTAACTGGATAAAAAAAACATCAAACTGCTTTGCATATTTGCTGAGACATATACTAGATGAGGCACACTGACTCATTCCTCATTTTGACTCATTTTCATGTTGTCATATTTAAAGGGAACGAAACACAGTTACCGATCTATTATCCAAACAAGCTGTGGTTAGGCCTCTTGGCACATGGATGATTCAAGAACAAAGGGATGTTACTCACTACCCATTTTACAATTGACCTTTTATGGACATTATCGACTAAATGGCTCAGCTGGAGCTTGTTTTTAAAATTTTCTACGATATGTAAATATTTTATGATTTTAAATTATCATATGTATATTTAGCAGACATACACTCTCTACATAGATTTATTTTGTTTTACTTTGCTGAACAATCTCCGTAGAACAATGCCTCCCTATGTGGATGCATGACACTATTTTTGTTAAATTGCATACTCCTATTTTTGACAGGCACTTTGCCTCACATACAACATATGCACTTCACATATACGACATGTAATTTTCCTTTACTAATGAAAATTATGATTTTTCCAAGGGGAAAAAAATAAAAAAAATCAAAACATCATATAGCATATATCAAACCACCATAAGGAAATACCAAACCACCATAAGAAAATACCAAACCACCATAAGAAATTACCAAACCACAAGGAAATACTAAACCACCATAATAAAATACCAACCCACTATGTCAATTTGCTTTGCCTCAATCGAAAAAGGAGGAAGGATATATGGCCCGCATATGATCTGCCATCTCTCATGTAGATTCATCAGTCCTAAATATTTCCATTGCACTTTAACTTGATTGATTTCTCAGCTTCGGAGCATGAGCATATTTTTTTACAATATACACTAAGGATCTAGCTAGAATTCTCCATCTCGTTCCACTTGCAATACAGACCAGTCAATTACATTATCAACATCCTTAACATACTTCTTAAGAAAAGATACATGGTAAACATCATGGAATTTCACTGTCAAAGGCAATGCAATTCGATAGGCTACTAGCCCAATCCTCTCAATGATACTTAACGGTCCAAAAAACCATTGTGCCAACTTGGTTCATGATCTAATCTGCAAGGATATCTTCTTCAGTTTGGTGTGCAAGTACACTTGTTCCCCAACCTGAACTCCTTGAATAACTTGTTCTCATAACTCTTCTGCCTATCTTGTGCTACCTTTAGATTCTTCTTGATCACTTGCGTCTCATGTTCTATGTCTTTGAACATATATGGTCCAATCAATACCCTACTAACCAGATCACTCGAATTGATGGGAGTGTTACAATCCACTCATACAATGCCTCAAAAGGACTCATCCTCAATGAATCTTGATAACCATTGTTGTATGAAAACTCGACCAAAGGGAGATACTCTTCTTGCTTCCATTGCTGATGCATCACATACATCCTCAACATATCCTCTAATATCCCATTGACCCTCTCTGTTTCTCCATCTACTTGCAGATGATAAGCCGTGTTGAGGGCCAACTCTGTGCCCAAACCTACAAACAACTCCTTCCAAAACTTGGAAGTGAACTTCGCATCCCTCTCTGACACAATCTTCTTCTGAACACCATGTAGTCTAACCACATCTTTGATGAACACCTGTGCCACATCAGTAGTTGAGAATGTAGACTTCATCATAATGAAGTGTTCAACCTTTGTTAACCTATCCACAATGACCATAATGGAATCATGCCACTTCAGTATCGCTGGAAACCCTGTAATGAAATCCATGGAAATGACCTCCCATTTCCATTATAGAATCACAATCACCTGTAGCAGTCCACCTAGATGTTTACAGTCTACTTTCACTCACTGAAAGTCGAAATATCTAGCCACAAAACCTGCTACATCCCTCTTCAAGTTCGGCCAATAGTAATACTTATTTATTGTTGTCAATGTCTTCAGATAACCCGGGTGACTTGAATATGGTTTCAAATGAAACTCCTTCAAGATCACCTTCTTGACCTCACTGCTATTTGGTACATATAGCATATCTCATAACTTGACTAATCCATCTACGGTAAGGCAATAGTCCATGCCCTGTGCACCTACGCTTGTGCCTGTACCTGTACCTATGGATGTACCTATACTTCCACCTATACCTGTATTCTCACCCTGCTACAACCTGTGCACAATCTCCTTATCGCTGACATCCTACTGTCATTCTTGCAAGATGCTATCATGTAGGTTCATCCCATAGGAGCTCACAACTGCCAAGTGATGTACATGTACTCATCTTCTGAGAGAATCTTCCACCCTATTCTCTTTAAATTTGATGTACTGGATCTCAAAATCAAACTCACAAATCGTGGCCAACCATCTAGCCTGCCTGACATTTTGATTCAGCTAGTCAAACAAATACCTCAACCCAATGTGATCACTCATAAGAACAAACCGCTTGCCAAGAATATAGTGCCTCCACATCTTCAGTGCATGTATAATCATTGCTAACTCAAGATCATGTGTTGGGTTGTTTTTCTCCTGCTCGTTTAGTTTCTGGGACTCATAATATACCACGTGTATGTCCTGTGTAAGGACTCCACCAAGCCCTCTCTTGCAAGCATCTATGCATTCCATAAACTCTTTGTTCGGATCTACAATCTGTAACACTTGTGCATGTGTCAATAACTTCTTAAGATGCTCAAAGTTAGCCTCACACTACTTAGTCCATTCAAACTTCTTACCTTTCCTTTGCAATGATGTAATGGGATAAGAAATTTGTGAAAAGTTACTGATGAACCTACTATAATAGTTCATTAGACCCAAGAAATATCTTACCTCATCCACATTCTTAGGAGCTACCCACTCCATGATGGCCCTTACCTTTCCTGGATCTACTGCAATGCCTTCCTTGGAGACAACATGTCCCAAGTATTGAACCTCAGTCTGAAAGAAACTACACTTGATAAGATTAGAATACAACTGATGCTCCCTCAACAACCTCAACACTACTACTAAATTCTTGACATTCTCTTCGTCATTTTTAGAATATACCAGTATATCATTGATGAACACAATAACAAACTTATCCAAATATTGATGCAACACACTATTCATCAAACACATGAATGTAGCTAGAGCATTAGTTAAGCCAAATTGAACAACAACAAACTCATAATGCTCATACTTGCTCCTGAATGCAATCTTGTAAATGTCATCCTCTTTGATATGTACCTGATAGTATCTAGATCTCAATTCAATCTTCAAGAACATTGTTGCTTCCTTCAGCTAATCGAACAAGTTATCAATCCTCGGCAAAGGGTACCTGTTCTTGATAGTCACTTTCTTCAACTTCCTGTAATCAATGCATACTCTAAGAGTACCATCTTCCTACCTAAAAAACAAGATTGGTGTGCCCCAAGGTGATACACTTGGCCTAATTTATCCCTTGTCCAACATTTTATTCAACTGCAATTTTAACTCAACCAACTCAGGTGTGCTCATCCTATATGGTGCCTTCGACGATGGAGTTTCCCCTAGCACTAACTCAATCGAAAAGTTTACCTCCCTTTGAGGTGGAAACTTTGTGATTTCCTTAGGAAATACATTCTAAAACTACTACAACACTAGGTATCTACTCAACACATCTACATCCTCAACCTCCTTACTTTTATCACTAGAAATGTGCACTGCAAATAATTTTCACCCTTTCCTGCGACTGTGCTTTGCTTGCATAACTATTACCATCCTAACTAATGTGGCCTTCTTCTTACCTTGCAAGACTCTTGGATCTCCATTGTCATCAACACACTTAATAGATTTGTCATAGTAGTCAACCTTGTTTCTATGTAGATACAACCAATCCATGCCCAACAACATATTTTATGATCCCAATGGTAACACATTCAAATGTGTTTCCATAGATATACCATTTAAAGTAAATGTGTAAGCTCTTAACCAATGATGAACTCACTTCTTTATACTTGTAACCAACTGCACTAACCAAGACTCTGCATGCAATTCCTTATTCAAACCACACTTATCCACCAAGTTAAGACTAACATAACTATAATTAGATCCAGGGTCAATCAAAATAGAAATAACTTGATCACAAAGCTTACCATCCATCCCAGTGATAGATTCCTAGTGTTCTTCTTTCCCATTTTCCACTGCTGCATAGATACTTAGAATACTATAACCAACATCCCCAACAATCTGCGGCTCCTATGCACTATATATCTTAGGCCTTCCACCCTGACGCTGTGGATAATCTCTCCTAAAGTGTTTCATACCACATGTCCAACACTCCAATTGACTGGTGCCCTCACCTCTATGTTTCTACTGCTGCTATTGTCACCCATGTACCTATCTAGCTACATTAAATAGATTTTGCAGAGTCACATTTTTTTTTCCAACTACATGTTGAGGCCTTGTCCTCTTAGGCTACCATTTACCTTTACCTTTGTCCTTTCCCTTCCATCCATGCTAAGATTCATTCTTATGCTTTGATTGCTCATAGAAATGCTTCACGTTCTCAAAAAATTCGTCAAGTGATCGAGGCTAATCATACTCAGTCCGACCTCTAAATTCTAATGGAACTCAACTTACAAATCTTTAAACTTTAGCCTTCTCATTGGTAAGATAAATTACATACCTAAATAGTTCTAGAAAATTGGTCACGTACTCGTCATCTATCATTGATCCTATATTTAGCTCATAGAATTCTTTTTCCTTACTGTCATAGTACCTTTCTGACAAGTAATTCTTCCTGAAAAGTCTCTTAAACTCTCGACAGCTCAAGTCATCTGTCCTCATGTCTCTATCCTGTGGTTGTAGCGGCTATAAACACCCTCCAAAATTTTGGCTTGCATGTAAATTTCGGAGCCTACCTCAAATCCTGCAATTGATTATCCTTGGTTGCGTGTTGTTAAGATGGTGACTTCAAGCTCCTCTCCTTGCTCTTAAGAGTTGTCTATGTTCTCATCTTCATCCAACATGTGTCATATTTGGGCATAGGGGTTATTGTTTGTCATGTAAAGGGAATGTTGTCTTGCTTCAAGGGAATTGTGTGCATATGAGTGATTTTCATCACATAGACATGTTTCACACTCACGTCACGCACTCACGTCACAAAGGTTGTTGTATCAAGAAAAGTATGTTTTGCGTATTCTAGATGGTCTATGTTGTGTCACTAAGTGTCTATGTGTGATCACAGTCAAGTCCTATCATTGTTTGCATATGTTTTACTGATCTCACACTTAGCCATTTTACCAAGCAACCTATCCTCATCCAGCTGCCTGGAACTGTTCTTTTTTCTTATACAACCATCAAGCTTCCTCCCTTGTCTATTGAAACCCCATAGTGTGCATGGACACCAACCTCCCTTGCCTGTTGAAACCCCGCGGCCCACAAGGGCCCCAACCTACACTGCACTTAGAAATTGTACAGAGGTGTCCTCCCAGGACCTATCTCGCATCATTTCCTTGAGCCTTAAAATGACGCAGTGTTGTCCTAGTTGTCTTGTTTATCTTGCATCCAAAAACTTCGCAGATGGGCCTCCGAGTGCCTCATTCCAATAGCAGTCATTATCCAATGAAATCATACAAATATGCCTCTTAGTGATTACAGGAGAAGGTGACATGCTGAAATCACTTCCAAGGAGTTGAGGAGAAGGACCAAGGAACTAGGTAATGGAAAATATTAGGACCACATGAGAACTCCACTAGATGGATGATCATCTTGAGGGTAAGTATGGTAAGTAAAGAACATCTTCTGAAGTACGCCTCTTAGTTGTGCTTGTGGGACTGCTTGTCATTGTCATATCATACTGTCCTCAGTAACATGCATGTGTAATCATGAAAATTCATCTCATGTGTTTCTTCTACATATCTTGCTTCTTTTCACTTGTTCAACGAATTGTCATCTTCCACATGTTTGTTGATATGTCATGCTTGCGACCTCATCCTAGTGATGTTGAAAGTTATGCTTGAGTTGTGTTCGCCATGTACAGATCTATCACACTCACACACAATGTTGTATGCATTTTCATGCAAGAGTTGTCGTGGTTGTTCAATGATTCATCACAAGTGTCGCGCTTGTCACTCACATCTTCGCTCAATCATGTTGTGCATATGTTGTCATCATGATTTGAGGCATCTTATCATCAAGGTATGTTGAGTGTGTGTTTGTAATGTTTGCATATGTACAAATTCACTTGCTCACACACTTAGTCATTTTGCAAAAGTTCTAACAACAAGATCACCCTCTAACGGGCGGACCTCCACCTTGCAATTGGCTCGACCAACTATCACCTAGAACAATGTAGAAGTGTCCAAAAAGCCATTTCAATCTGATCTGAATGTAGGCTAATCATCTAGCTCTCCTGTTGGTCAACTGATGAGTTTGATCCGGAAGTCACCCCAGGACTCACTCCCATAAAAATGTGCGCAGAGGCTGTAGAACTTGCCTGCTCCGTTGATTAAGAAAACTGTGCAGACAGGCTGGATAGACACTAAATGTCCATCCATGTCTCTCCTCTAGGATTGCGTAGTTTTTCTAGCTAGTCACGAGTAAGATGACCTACAGCTCACCTAGAAAACTACATTGATTTTTGAGCAAGCCCCTCAGTATTCTAGCACCCCGCTAAGATCAGAAACTACACAAAGGTCCTCAACAAGTAAACCTAACAGCTTTTGAATATGCTTTATCTCCATCAAAACTCGCAGCCCGCTTCCATCTCCCACTAGGAATTGCACAATTTTTTCTGCCAAGCCATCCCCTAGCCTGCTACCATCTCCCTCTAGGAATTATGCAATTATTATTGCGAACGCCTTCTGCTGCATAAATTGCTTCACCCCAAAAATTGCGTAGATTTTCCCTTCAATTGAGCTGGATCCCACAGACAATTACTGTTAATCTAGATTTTCCATCTTAGTCTCCCATTGACCTCTGTTCAATATCCACCAGTAGTGCTTCGAGCACACATCCCATCTCAAAGCTCACCTCACGCAGTTTCACAGCCTTGTCCTTTGTTCCTATAACCTGCATACAAAAGCAAATGATCATGCATCATGGTAGACTAGGATGTTTATGGATTTTTTGTTGTCTCATCATGAGTGATTGTAGATACAGGTACATGAACAAACATGATGCGATGACGAATGGGTTGAACAAGGAGAGTACATGCGAAGAGACAATTTTGTGAATAGACAAAACTCGCGAATGGTTGAAACATGCAAAAATAAAGTTCCGCAAATTGAAACGTGTAAAGATACAGTTTTGTGAATGGATGAAACTCGCGAAACGATAGTTTCGTGAATTGACGAATGATGAAACATGCCAAGACATATTTTTGTGAATGGGCAAACATGTTAAGCATGCCAGAGTACAAACAAACGATCAATCTTCACATGCAACATCAAGCGAACCCAATGATCATTGAGGACTCTGGACACCTTTACATGCGATGGTGAAATTGCAATACACCAAGAAGACATCCATCACTCAAGAACACTGCAACTCGACATGCACCATAAAAGCAAAATTACCAGCACTGTCATGTCGACCACATCACTACTATGGGCCATACTTTTGTCAATGAATGTAATGCAAAGTGGAAGTCCAAGAGACCCGCTCATAATATAAAGAGTCATGTAATACGAAAAGTCATGGAAGTCAAATAGTCATGAGGGAAGTCAAATAGTCACAAGGGTTAGTTTCACCCTTGGCTATAATACCCTCTCATTTATACATGCAAATGACGTTTCACCTTGGCTCCTCCCACATAGCCTTGAGAGTTTGTAATATTTTCTTTGAGGAGTGAGCAGAGGCTCTAATGCCCCACCCATGAGGTTAGTGATGTAATGGTGTACCAATGTGTCATGGAACTTTCACTTAATTCAGAAGCCTTCTCACAAGCTAGCAAGTTTTCTCACATGGGTTGTAATTGTTTGTAATAATTAATCTTGATCAGTTGTAATACATGTTTCTTTAACCAATGTTAAACAATTGAACTCATTCAGTTGTTCTAATATATATATTTCTAAAAATTTGTTGTATAAGTTGTTAATGCTATCTTACTCGTTTTGGTTACCTCCTGTACAACAGATAAAATCTTTTATGAAACCTGCTATAACGATTGCCTAATTCGTGCAGACTACCACTTGTGTGTTGTACATGCTATCTTCCTTTGTGTTGTGTGAATGCAACATCCATGTGCATTACTCTTCCTTAAGATGTACATGTCTTGTTGTGTTGTGTGTCTCCAACAGATTTGGGACTTCCTCCCATCCGACTTGAGACTCACTCCCACCCTCTCTCCCTGCTGCGAAAGAACCTTGACATAGGTAACACTAGCATTCACTAGGAATGAAAAATTCATTGTTCAAAGATGAAGCAGACCACTCTCACGTGCCGACAAGTAAGAGCTAAGGCATATCTTTAGGATAATGGCAACCGAACCATCATAGTAGATGGGACTCCTACACCAAATGGTGTGAGGTCTAGTTGGGACTTCATACCCGGGAAATCCCCTGATGTTGGAGGGTCTAACACTACCAACACCTACTTAACATCTTCCCACTAGATGTATTCTTTTCCTTTCAAGGTGAAGATAACTATTCTAACCTTCAAGTTATATATGTACTCATTCAACTCAAAGAATTTGTTCATCCTAAGTATCCAATCCTTTGCATCTTCCGACTTCTTCACATATCCATCAAAAGTAGGTGGTTTTTCTTTCTTGAATTCATTTGGTAAGTATTCGCTATCATTGCTCCGTACGAATGATAGAGACAATGATGATGATGGATATCAACACAAGAACTAGAATAATACTTCTACTTATCACCCCTCCTTTCTAGAGTATCCAACAATCTTCCATCTCTATGTTAGATCTATTGGACTTGTGTCTACCAGGTGATCTACTTCCATATGCTCCATTAGTCCCATCGTCATGTGCATGGCTGATCTGAAGAAGCATTTGTCACTGCAATTCTGACCAAATCTAAATAAGTATAGCATTGACCTCTACTTGATTCTCGTGTGCATGTATGATCTGATCATTATCTGCCTTACAACTCCTTATCTCTTCCTTCAATATTCTCAATGTATCAACCAAATCGGAAGTATGCCCCACGCCACATTGCTCATCTGATGCATAGGGAGATTCTACATAGTCTACCACCTTGCTAGCCATTTAATCTTTCTCTTCCTTCAATGCATAATATCTTAGATAAACCAAATCAAAATAAGCCAACATACCTTAGTATAGCTCGAGGATGATACCTTGTCTACAAGATCACCAAATCAACATGATACACGTATAACATAAACATGGCAACATATAGACATATGTAGGTAATTGTATCAACACATAATCATCACTCTAACTAGGATTCAGTCATCAATGCAAGGCCATATCAACAATGCATGCTATGACCTCATGCATGAAAACAAACATTAATCCATTATATGCATTGCTACATGCAACCAACAATATGCATAAGAAATGCCTATCCAACTACAAATACACATAAACGCATGTATTCAAACATAATTGATAAGTTCTTGAAATCAACCAACAAGACTCATGCATGTAATCAAGATATTCAAAATGTAACCTAACATACAAGGATGTAAGTAGGCTATATAAAATCAACATGTAAGTGAGAAATAACCATATACGGTCAATCACATACTCATGTTAAATACTCTTCATGAAATCAACATTAACTTCTCCATGATAACCATACTACAACCCTAATCTAACATCAAGCAATTGCAACAAATATATAAGTGTAAGAGACACACATGCAACTAGGATGAATGCGTGATTAAAACATTCAACTCATCCAGTCTCAGAGTTGAACCATGCTCTAGTACCACCATGTAACAACCTCCTCCCACATTAACCCAAGAAACAATGCCAACCAGGCTAAACATGAGATGAGAGGCTACTATGATCAGATTTGACATCCTAGGTAAACTTAAGGAAGTGGAATCAACGAAACATCACACATAATCATCCAACACCATCAACAGAACCATTAGGAGACAAGTCAGCCACTCAGACAGCCTATCCCTAGGTCCCACTGCTTTTTTGGACCTCTTATGCCATAGTCTCTCTCATGCTATGCACAAGAGGGTGACGAGAGACCTAAAGTTTCTCTCATAGGCCTGCCTTCCAACGAATATTTTATGAAACCAACTCAAGAAAAAGATAGAAAAGATAGATCAACGGCTTAAAATTCAGCCTCTTTGAGGGGGAAACCTCCTTTACATTACATAAATGAACAATTCTTTGATGATTCAAATGACAAAACCTCCTTTCTATATATACGAGTCTAAGGAGTCACAATATAATTCAACCGACCTAAAAATAATAATATAAAGCCACAAAAATAACAATAGAGGGATTCTATGGGGCTCAGTAATAACAATATGGGGACAATAGGGGCACAACATTATTAATAAGGGGTACAACTACAATAGTAATGGGGTAATCACTAGTATTATAGGGACCCAACATGCCCCCCTCCTTCAGAAAAGTGTTGTCCTCAATTCTTGAGTAGTTCTGGATACTTCTCTATAAAATTCTCATCCTCCCATGTGGAATCTTCAGCAGAGAAGTTCTTCCACTTAATAAGATACTCTGAAATTGATCGATTTCGTAGCTGTCAAGTTCTTGTTTCTGTGACTTCTTTCGGTTCCAATATAATTTTTCCTTCCTTGTCAAGTCTGACAATATTGTTTGAATTGGGAGATTTTCGCCTATAACCTTCTTTAAACATGAAACATGGAAAACTAGGTGCAATCAAGAAGCTGCAGGAAGCTCCAATTTGTATGCGATAGTGTTACACAAAAAATTGTCATCATGACTTTCTACAATTTGTGTGAGTCCATCAACACTCATACATACCTCCTTTGCAAGTCTTAAGCCTCAGCTCTTCATGTCAAGCCTTGAAAATGGGAGAAAGACCTTAAAAATATCTCAAATCTTGGTTTCGCACTTTCTCTTAGCATTGCCTGTGGTGCCGCACCCAATGGTCATGTTTCCTGTGAACCTAACCACTCTGTCTATTGAGTAATGGGTGCGAACCCCTGTAAAAGTTAAAAAGGCGTGAGTTCATTCTTAACAACTCATCTTGGGTCACTTCTAGACACTTGTAGAAGGAATATTACGCTAGCAAGTCCGCTCCACCTTGGTTCATCCATTCCATAACTAAGGGAGCTAACTCCATGATATGAGGGGCTTATCCCATTGAAGGAGGAACTTATCCCTTCAATAATGGACCTGCAACTTCCTGCATTTGCACTATAAATTCATGCATTGGGCTGGTTGTGAGGGAGGTTGAAAGATGAAGATTCTTGAGGGTAAATGCTGCTGAAAACTAGGCTTCCTTTTTGAGCTTGTGAGAGGAGAGATCACATACCTTTCATGTCATTTGGGAAGTGAGTGAGGCTTGTCAAAGTAGAGGAGACCCCCGCTGGACCCTGGAAAGAACTTGTGCAACATCAAGGCAAAGGTTGTAA
>APFE031514552.1:86222-117608 GCA_000404065.3 Pinus taeda | reverse complement strand
CTCTCAAGTATTATTTTATACTTTTTTGGGCTTGGGAGACACAAATTTATGAAAAAGGACAACCGTGGAGTTTTCTTAAGTTTTTCTTCTGACTCCCTAAAATTGAAAAACCTTGAGTTTCTCCTATATTGGACTCGTTAAAATTTCACTGTAAAGGACTTGTTCAATTACAAACAGGAACGGACCACTCCTTCTTAGGGTTTGAATCTAAACTAAGTTGGACGCATATGAAGGATGAGCTTATAACCAGGAAAATGTTATCCTCCTCAAGCTTGTCAAAAATAAAGAGGTACTTGCCAGAAATGGTGGGGGAAAAGAGAGAAAAATGAACCTGTTTGTCGTACTTTGTGTTTGATAAAACTTTCGATCACTCTTGAACACGACACTTTTATCCACCTGGGTTGGGAAATCCTTTACCTAATAGTTAATCAAGCCACATTGAAAGTCTTCAGCCAGTTTCAGGTATTAACTTTGGGTCAACTGTCACCAAGCCATCTGCAGTGTCGTTATGTGTTCAAGAGGTCTGTGCAAATAAACCATTCACCTGCAAAATATTTGTCATCCATCATTGACCATCCCTGAGTTAGTTCTTGCTAAACATATTTCTTCAGACTTGATCTATGATTGCGTGCTATGGGCTTGCCTATGATGGATCGCTTTCTATCGACTCCAACTCATTATCTAGAAAGATGTTTTAGAAATATTCACTACCTTGGAAGCTGCATGCCTCAATGGCAGGCTTCTCACCTTTTATGACAGGTTGCATCACTGACCTTCGATCAACGGATTCTGTGACATGTTCGATATTGACTCATTCATTCACATTTCATGGATTGTACTGAGTACTTTGAGGGATATTGGCATTACTGGTGGCTCCTCTCACACTTGTTAACAATTTACATCATTGACTGGTAATCAAGTGGTGTCTACCATGTTTGACTTCGACACATTCATTCACATGGATAGAATCATACTAGTTCCGGAAGTAGAAATGAAGACCCTGGATCTAGTTTCCACCATCCAGGCTATGAGGAATTTTGTTATCATTATATAGTGGATTATTCATAAACAAATGGTTGTGACCATACTGTGTCCATGTTTTCCTACTTGTGATGTAATACAAAATCATTTCTATATCAGACCAGTTTTAGATTGTTCTTAGTTAGTTTTGATCTGAGTATGGGAATGCCTACCTCAACGGTGATATTTTCACACACACACACATACACACACACACACACACACATATATATTGCGTTGAATGTTTTTACAGGTTCGACTGGGGTATCCACAGGAAGATCCTTGAAATGATAAAGTCCTTCACTCTTCTTAGATGATAAAAAACCATCCTCATCTATTACAGACTTTGCACTTTAGGGGGCAATCTGTTACACAAAAAATTGTCACCATGACTTTCTACAGTTCGTGTGAGTCGATAAACACTTATACATCCCTCCATTGCAAGTCTTAAACCTCAGCTCTTCATGTCAAGCCTTGAAAATGGGAGAAAGACCTTAACAATATCTCAAATCCTGGTTTCGCACTTTCTCCTAGCATTGCCTGCGGTGCCGCAACCAATGGTCATGTTTCCTACGAACCTAACTGCTATGTTTGTTCATTAATGGGTGCGAACCCCTGTAAAAGTTAAAAAAGGCATGAGTTCATTCTTAAAAACTCATCTTGGGTCACTTCTAGAGACTTCTAGAAGGAATATTACGTTCGCAAGTCCGCTCCACCTTGGTTCATCCATTCCATAACTAAGGGAGCTAACTCCATGATATGAGGTGCTTATCCCATTGAAAGAGGAACTTATCCCTTCAATGGTGGACCTGCAAATTCCTCCATTTGCACTATAAATTCATGCATTGGGTTGGTTGTAAGGGAGGTTGAAAGCTGAAGATTCTTGAGGGTAAATGCTACCAAAAACTAGGCTTCCTTTTTGAGCTTGTGAGAGGAGAGATCACATACCTTTCATGTCATTTGGGAAGTGAGAAAGGCTTGTCAAAGTAGAGGAGACTCCTGCTGGACCCTGGAAAGAACTTGTGCAACATCAAGACAAAGGTTGTAAGGTTATTTTATTCATAAAGTTAATACAATCAAGTTTTTTTTTTTCTCAATGAACTGTCTCTAATGGTTTATTTTATGAGCTCCTTGATCTTCATAATGAACACGTTTTGTTATACGCAGGTATGCTTTGATGTGTGCTTTTTTGTGTACGCAGGTTATTAAACGGGAACTACCTGAAACGGTTGGAGTAAAACTATCTCAAAGAAGCATTGGACCGAGGTAGGGTCTGTTACGCCTCTTAGTATTCATTAATGAATTGAAACATGTTTAGAGAAAAGTAGATTTGCTTGTGCTCTTTGTTGCTAGATATCATTCAATACTAGGGAGATCAGTCATATCCACAAGAACGATTTATCCTGCCAACACCTTGGGAAGAACTTGTCCACAACAAGCACAAAATAGGTCTTAGATATGACAACGAGGTTTCCTTTCATATTATAGATTACTCAAAGCCCACCTAGTTTCAGAGTTCTAGATTTCTTCATGACAATTCAGCTTCAGTTGTTTTAGATTCTACCCCTCTTCCATAGCAACAAATTGTGAAATGCCAACACTGTGACTGACTTTTCCATCTGGAAGATCACGGTTTTGATCTTCATCCATGTAAGAACTGTCATAAAACCAGTCATTCTTCAAATAGATGCTTCAAAAACAGATCTCCTACAAGAACAAAGATTCATCTTAGAAGGATCACTTCTTGGCAATGGGCATCAACAAACAAGAAGATATTTCTGTGATATGTCTGAACTTGTTCTAGAGTATTAAACAGTCTTGCAATTGAGTTTTCTCCATCATCTCACCTTATATCTGATAGGGGGGGAAATGATGGCCATCTACAATATTCAAAGCCACATCAAGCAAGCCTGAGCCACAACTAGCCATACCAGATTTAGAGTTGTAGCCAGAGACAAAGATGTCCCTCAGCACGCCTTTAGTTTGTGAAATGTCTTCAAGGAATTGGGGACACTTCCTCTAGTAGCAGACTTCGACTTCTTGCCAATTTTGGAATAGTTGCAAGAATTGCATTAAGCATTACAGAGTTGTTGGTCATCCTTAAACCATCACAAGTTGAGACTTCCCTTTTCAGGTTGAAGTTATCCCTTTTATGCGAGCTGAGACCTCCCTTTCATGGTTGAAGGTTTCCCTCTTGAAAGCATCAGAAGCACTTCCTCTAGTAGAAGACTTGAGCTTCATGCTAGAATTGGAAGAGTTCTAGGAACTACACTAAGTGTTTCAGTGTCGGTGGTAATCCTTAAACCACGACCCTTTACACCAACATTTCAAAGAGCACATTCAGCCTAGCACTGCCATGCATTTTTGCACGTTTTGAATTATAGCTCTCTTCTTGGACTCATACATAACCCTTCAAATTAAGGGGTGGAATGTTGGACACCTAATTCTCTAAGGGTTGGTGTGGAAGCTGAATAGCCAAAAGGAGTCCAAGAGACCACTTGGAATATGAATCCAAGGGTCACACCATGTACTTTATATGTATATCATTTGTTAATAATAGTGGTATTCCCCTGTTTATCTTTAATATTCTATTGTTACCATGTGTGTGTTTAAAATTTTCTATGGAGTGTAGACATTTGTAAGATGTCGTTTGATCCTATTGTCTCTACAATAACTTTGGAATTCCCTCGAAGTGAATTCTCCTCCATTTTTAGTTCTAAGAGTGCAATCTTTTCTCCGACGTCATTTTCAACAAGTTGATGAAAAGTTTTAAAATTTTCAAATACCTCTGACTTATTCTTCAAAAATTAAACCCATGTCATTCTGTTGAAATCATTAATAAACAGTAGGAAATATTTGTAGCCTCCTAGAGAAGCTTGCAAGGGTCCACAAATGTCACTGTGTACTAATTGCAAATGCATGGTTGCTCGCCATGAACTTGTCGGGAAAGTCTCTCAACTACGTTTTCCATAAATGCAAGCTTCACAGTTTGTATTTTTCTTTCTTGGAGGTAGGAAGTCCCTTAACCATTCCTTGTTTTTGTAGTTGAGAGAGACTGACAATGTTTAGATGTCCATATCTCACATGACATAATCTGATAGGAGAAATGTTTGTGCTTGCTGCCCCTGCAAAGTCAAAATTCCTCGGAAGAATTGTTCATTTCATCCTTAACATTTTTCCATCTTCATATCATGTCATCACTATTTTCATGTCTAGTTTGATTGAATTAATTTTAACTAGGCCATCCTCCAAAACCACCTGATGTCCAACTTGTTGGATCGAGACTAAAGACAATAAATTCTTTTTAAAGCTGGGTACATACCGTACATTTGAAATCAATCTTTCTCCAATGTCAGGAAGATAAATTTTAACCACACCTTTTCCATAAGGAGTATGTTTTGTATCATCAACAAGAAAGATTGAACTAAGGTGGCATGGTTGGAAGTTCCAAAAGAATTCTTGTCGAAAAGTCATGTGTTGAATTTCCCTTATATTTAAAATCCATGCATCTTCATAATCACTTTTAAGAAGAGTGGAGACTAGTGTGGTTGATCCTAAGCTTTGACATGATGTGAGGTCATATTTGAACCATAATCATCTTCATCAATGGAAAATGGAGCTATGGTTTGATGGAAATTTGGAATTTTATCAATGGAAGTTCTACAATCTTCTGCAAAATTGCCCACTCTATTACATCTTATGTAGACAATTTGATTCAAGTCTCTACCTCTTTCTTGATAATGTCTTATGCCTCTGCTTTGACCTTTGCTTTGAGCTTTCCCTCTGCCTTGACTTTGACCTCTTCCTTGATTGTTTCCTCTGTCTTGAAATTTTTCTCTATTTTGAAAGTTTCCTCTGCCTTGATTGTTTCCTCTTCCTTGAAAGTTTCCTCTACTTTGGCTTTTTCCATGACCTTGTCCACCATGTGCCACTAGATGTTAATTGAAATCTCCCCTTCCTCTATATCTAGAATAGTTATTTGATTATTTACTTGTGGTGGCCTCTGTGAAGAATACATATTCCTCTTGTTTCTTCTTCCCAAAAGTTTTCTCATGTTGAGCCAACACCTCACATAGCTTATCAAACATTAATTTATCTAACTTTTATGTCACTTGTAGAGTTTCCAAAAAAATGCGTGTAAGAAGAAGGCAATCCAGCAATTAGAATTGTGGTCATTAAATTGTCATCTACTGTTGGAAATCTGGCTTTTACTATTTCTTGCTTAATATTTTTAATCCTGGAGATATACTCAAGGACATCGCCTCCTTTAGTTAGATTTTATTGAAGCAACTTAAGTTGTAGATCAACCTTTTTTGATTCAAATTGTGTATCAAATAGATCTTTGAAAGTAAACAAAGTAAACCATGCATCTGAGGTGTTTTCAGTATGAACATACATCTAATCATTAACTAAAGACTTTATAAGGGCTAGTGCCTTGACATTTTTAACTTCCCATTTTGCAAGTGAAGTTACGTCTGTAGGTTTATCAAGCTTAATCTCTCCATCACATATGTCTTGCCACAATTCATTATATATTAGAGTGCTTTCAATGAGATGTTTCCATGTCTTGTATGACTTTACCCCTTCAAGCTTATCATAATTAGAGAACAAATTAATTAACTTCAACATTGTAGGTTTGAATCTTTGCACCAAAAATAATCAAGCATGGGAAAGAGATGAGAAACACATCACATGATACACGCCATAAAAAAAACGATATATTGAGGCTTGGCCTTGACCCTCATATAGTCATTGTTGGCTTGTTGGGGCCTGACCCAAGTTCAAAGTTAATTAGCCAAACAAATTCCAGTGCTACTCACCCTTTCGGCAACAGTCCACGGAGCTCAAATTGAGTTCTCACCCGAAGTAGTATGGGAGGGTGCTAGAACCAAGTTTCCACACCTTAGAGATGGATGATGAGTTTGACTGGTGCATAGTTTGACCCTACATGTTGGTTGCTTTGCGCACTTTCTTGTCCCTTATAGCTTGATATACTGCCTTCGTGCAACCCTACCTTAGGGTTGATCACCACGCTCTGCATTATTACCTAGGACCTTGCTTGTATTCTAATGTTAGTTGATTATCTTTGCCTACTCGAGTTCTTTAAGTTATACGTAAAAACATAAGCCACTCATATAGGTGTGCGTAGTAAATAGACATTATATTTGCAAAGTATATCAATCATGCATTAACCGAAGAACAGATACATGGAATTATAACAAAACTTCTCTTTATTGATTCTTTCCTTGGTTACAGACTCGACTCACCCTACAGACTCAACTGTAGGGGTTTGCGCACTTAGTTGTGGACTACTAGGCCTCTGCGCACATAGCTGTAGAGCCTTCTCCCACTCTATGACCCAAAGAGATAGTTCAACCTACGACTTAATCACTTAGACTTCTCATGCCTCTCTTCTATATCCTCTTCTCTTACACTTAGAGCATTGCTCCATTTATGCAATCCCATGGTCTGCAGACTATTGGTAGGTCTATCCAGCGAACACTATACTACAAAACTAAGGCAGACAACCCTGTGACTCTATCATACTTTCGCACCCCACACCCGCAATTCTTGGAGCTTTTACAATAGGGTTCAACCAAAACATGGGCTTTGGGCCCAAAAAAATGCCTTGGGGGGATTCCATGCCCAACAGGCCCCCAACACAAACATCATGACTTTCCCTCGTGTCACTCTTTTGGTGCAACGATCTTTGCATAGAGTCTTGCCAACTATTTTTGAACTGCGTGGAGGTCAGCAATGCACTGAGCCACTGCTTCCTAGATCTGCTACATACATTGTTCCGAGACGTTTGTGTCGGGAGTGCTTCTCTGCATCAATGTGTGCATCCCTTACATGTGTGCGAGCTTGCCTTTGATTTCTTCTGTGATAGTGAAGGCCTCCTTGATCCAAGGCTGAATGCACTCTTTCAGGACTGCTTCCTTATGTGGTGTTGTGTCCACCTATTCTTTCAGTGCCTTCACCTGCTGCATCCTCACAAGCCTCTGAGTCAGGACCACCATCTGCGCAGTTCCTCAGACGTTGTCATACTATTGTTGAAGTTCATGCACCTCTGTCTCTAAGCACTGGATGTTGGGGTCCTCTTACAAATTTTTGAGGACCTCAAGTGATTCTTCCAACATGCTAGTGTAGTCTCACACTGCAACATCAATCTCGACAAATCCCACTGTGATAGTGCTAGTGTGTTGCTCTCTGACTTCTGGGGGAGTGGATGGCTATGACTTTAACCACAACTTGATGAACTGAAGGTTCAACTCCAACTGAATCTCTGTCATTTCTTCCTTTTCTTTGCAGAACCTTGCTGCTAACCTATGGATCTGCACCTCCACTCGTATGTCTACTGGGATGGCTAGCTCAAGGATGATTTAGCAAGCGTCGCATATATTCATTATATGACACCAATTCATCATGCTACAAGCTTAGTTGTTCCATATTTATTTTATGCACACTAAGGACTTGTAGCGCGCGACACTCGCTAGCTTGCAATTTTGCAGATATCCCATCCTACAACACATATAAGGTCTCACACAGGAGTGTAGCTAGATTGATATCGAGCTCTTCATTGTACTAACTGAAGGCCTATCGGCCTCATTTGATGGCTCTAATTCTCCTTTTATGAGTACTATGGTGTTTGTTACTCGCGTGCAGAAAATCTATTATGCTTTTGTTAAGCGGACTATGAGGCTGGTTGAAAGGGTACCAACCTGAGAAGGGCATGCCTATAATACCTATCGTTGTGCTTTGAGGGCCCCCAACACAATCTAGCTCTCCTACATGAAATCCTCAAGAGCCTTAGAGGTGACATCGCGCACTATCTTGTTGATTTCATGTATATCACCCTCGATTAAGGTGATCGAGTCAATGGACAATTTTGAAGCCTTGATCTTCTTACATGACCCTACCCACTTTGTTCGGTGTTGGCGCTTCAACTAAATTCATGTGGTTTGCAGGTCCATGCCTACCACTTTGGTCTCTACTTCCTCTGCTTCATGCCCCTGTGTCATTTCATCCTTGCTTGCCTTCGCGTCTGCCTCCTATGCTACTACTGCTACTGCGACCTTCTCCTGCTCGACTTCTTTCTGTGTCACATCTCGCACTACCCACACTTCTGTCATCAGTTCATCCTTCCTTCATTTTTCAGCCAACTGTGCAATGTGCAACTTGGCCTAATATCTCTTTCTTTGCACCGCCGACTTCTCGATCTCTATGATGTCTGGGGCATGCCACTCTGGTGGCCATGCCTTTAGGACATTGAGAATGGAATTGTCGGTGGTTATAAAGGGTACCTTTATCCACTGTTTAGTGAAGTCCTTACACACCCTGATGTATATGTTATGCATGTATACCTTAAATTCTGCAAAACTCTGAAGACTGTTGTAAATAGTGAGTGGAAACCGTGGCTTATGGTTGATCCACATTCTAAGGTTCATCTCCATGAACACCCAATATATCTTATTGTCATGTATCCTTTTAGCATCCTTCATGGCCTAGAGTGAAGCATACTTCGCAAGCTCCAGTAAATCCCTATCAATTATGGGGAATTGACTATCCTCTAGCAATTCACCAGCTACGAGAACTATGGACAACAACTGTCATGCACAGTGGAACATTTTTCCCTGTTCCTAGGCTTCATGGAAATTCTCTAAAAATTCCATGTAGAGGAATTTAGACCAGTTAAATTCAACCCCCTTTGCGTATTGCTCAACCAATGCCACCATCGGTGTAGGCACCTCATCTGTGCGACAATTGTGCATAACCTTTCCTACCAGCATTTGGGTTTCCACGCGTACTACTTTGTCCTTGATGCTGGAGATGGCGTAGCCACTTTTCCTATTTTCCATATTGTAATTTTTCTTCATGGCCTCTGCGATGGCCAGATCACTGCCCTTCCCTTTCGATATGGCCGTGGGATCCTCTCCTTTGTATGGAAGCCAAGAGACATGATGATTCAAGTTTGCACCAAGAAGAGCAGTTGCCTGATGACGAAAATAGTTATTAGGGTGCGATGGAAGTGTGGCACCCAGAGCAGGTTCAATAGCCCACCTTTTCTATTCCGTGCAACCACTTTTGCAGATGTAATTCTGTCACACTTCCCCATGGTGTTCTGCTTCATGAGGTTTCCGGTATCAAGGTGAGGGAACTTCTCGTGGTCAACGAGTTCCCCATCTTTGAATTCTAGGTTTGACACGTGGCCCAGATGTGTGCCTTTAAACATAATGCCATCTAGGAAGAGCGAGGTCTGGAGTGAGCTCCTAGTCTTTTCCATGCCCTTGGGCACTTTAGCCTTCCCTTTTCATGGGGGGGCATAGGTGGAAAGTTTTGTGCTAGAGTGAGTAGCTTGAATATCCACCTCCATGACTTTATGGTCTTCTTCTACGATGATAAGATCCTATAGATCTTCTTCTTCTTCATTTGTTTCTATAGTAACAACTTTCCCCTTCTCCTCCATCGATAGTTTGTTATGTAGCGGGTTTTATGGAGACACATGTACAAGAGCCATTGCTTGTTTCCTTCTTGGGTTTTGGCGTGCACAATGATTTCAAGATTTTTGCCACTATCCTGGCACGTTCTGGAACCTTCCCCCATAGTTAGGGCCTGTGCGACCTCATCAGCAGTCACTTCTGCTATCTCCATACCATCCTTAGATGTTTCCATTGTATCTGTATAGAAATTTACCACTCACGAATTTAGGGGCTCAACCAATGCTCAACTCACAATCATTAGGGTTTTTCTCGATCACTTAATTCACAAATGACCAAGTGTTGTTTGCTGGGAAGCCCTTTATATTTTATAGCACTTTCGGAATTTGAATTTGATAGTTCCCCCCAGATCCAGTTCATTAATGCTCCCTTGGCGGTAGATTTTCCCAAATTTTGCCCATAAATCATGTCTTAAATGATTTTCGCCAACTACATTTGGCCTCAAGTCGAGCATCCCATTGTGAATAGTGGCTTCAATGGTCACTTTCTCGCCAACCAGTGCGGCAATACAACCCCCCATGCGTGGTAGTAAACCTTGTGACTCTTTGCCTCTGCGTGCATCTCCAATATTTCACAAATCCCAGGCATAATAGTTTATAGTCCCACACTCCCTTCCATCTACCTAGAGTGCTAAGACTATCTGTCCCTCAGCTAGTCAGGTGGTCGCACCACCCATGAAAAGTTCCATCCTATCATTCATCATGTTGCTTGTAGAATCCCTACCTTTTACTATTATGGTCGGCATCATGTACTTTATCACTTGCAACACGCTACCTAGGTCACTATGCTTAGCAATATGTACTCCAAGCCAAGGCATTAGACTAATCAATTTGCCGAAATAGGCCTCAACCCTGTCATCATGATCGTACACACTCTGCCTTACCATTCTAGTCTTTTTGCCTAGAAAATATTTCTTTCTTTCATCCTCCATCTTCTTGAATTCCACATCCGCGAGAGCACTTCTCTTTTGTAACCGTACCCTTTCTTTTTCAAGTTCATGGAGTCTAAGGTTTCCACATTGGATTTCTTCCTCAAGTCCCATGCATTCTGCTTCTTGTGGCTGTGTGATTCCTTCTTTCTAGACTCCGCGAACCATAATATCTATTGGTGCTAATATGCGTGGACTAGGCTTGTCATGATCCCTGCGGATTACAATGTTCTGTTCACACTTCAGCTTTGGAGGTGGCTGCGTGGTAAGGGTTTGGCACACAGTCTTATATGCCCAAAGAACTTTTGGTATGCGCAGGTCTGAGTCATCCTACTTCAGATGGTGGACAGTGTTCAGTGCTTCACATACTTTGTCGAAAACTTCTACATGAATATGCTTATGGGTGCTTGGTTTTACCACGCTTCTTGGTACTTGTTTCTGTGACTGCTCTAGGATCCAATATGGTTTTTACTTCCTTGTCAAGTCCTAACAATATTGTTTGAATTGGGATCTTTTGCAACTTCTGAATGAGTGGCCAGACTTCTTTGTCCTTCTTCCATTTATACCTTGTTTGTTTTATCCAATCTAGTTGGATAATAGAAATGGCCAACAACAATGCTTCCACATCCTCATCCTTTCTTAAGAGTGCATCTACCGCAACATTTTTCTTCCCTTTTTTGTAGATGATTTAAGATTCATAACCAAACATATTTGCGACCCATTATTGTTGCTCTTTAGAAATAATCTTTTTTCTAAAAAGTATTTAATACTATCATGATTTGTTTTTACCTTGAAGTGTCTTCCCATTATGTAAGGTTGCCATTTCTTAAGTGCGTGTAGTATTGCCAACATTTCCTTCTCATAAATAGCTTTCTTGAGGGAAATTTGTTTGCAGGTATATAACCATAAAAATACCCAATTGCTTGCATCAAAACTTGTTTCATTGCGATGTTGATCTGCATGTTGTTTCATGTGATTCTACACCAAACTAGTGTTATCCTTTAAAATTTGGAGAACATGTTGTCGACGCTCGATTTGATCTTTCACTGCTTGAATATTTTTCTTCTTGATATGTCCTTATATATTGAGAGTTTGATGATTGGTAATTTCTTCCAGTGCATAACAAGATATGGTCGGATTCATTTCTTGATGCTCTATGTGATCTTTCACTTCTTGAACATTTTTCTTCTAGATATGTCCTTCTATATTAACAGTTTGAGGAGTGGTAATTCCGGCTATTGCATCAAAAGATATGGCTGATTCATTTCTTCTTTATTGATGTGGTATTTCACTTCTAGAACCTTTTTCTTCTTGATATGTCATTCTATTTTAAGAGTTTGATGAGTAGTAATTATTTCCAATGCTTTACAAGATGTGGTCGGATTCATTTCTTCTTTCTCTGGGGTTGGTTCCTAGTGTATATATTCTTCTTTTGATGTTTCTTGATCCTTTCCTTCCTCCTATCCAAAATGAATGTAAAATAACTTCTTCTCAACACACTTATGACATTTAATGTATTTTTTATCACAATTGTAACAAAGCCCTTTTTCTCTTTTTTCTTCCAATTGTTGTGGTGTAACACTTGTAGGTTGTGGAAGGCTAGGACAAACAACACTTCCGTCCTTATAGTTGTGAGGGGTAGACTTCCTTGTTGCCTTAATTTTTCTTTCCACTTTGTAACAAAGCCCTTATTCTCTTTTTTCTTCCAATTGTTGTGGTGTTTCTCTAAAGAAGGTGTTGCTCTTTGTATCTTCATAATGTGTTATAATTTCCTCCGTGAAAATTGACCATGTAACAAGGGGTTTACGAAAACAAAGCCCTTTATACCATAAAAATTGATCTTGTTCTAAATATGAAGATGCAATAAATACCTTTTGTAACAGTGGTATGCCATGTAGATCAAAATATTTCTCCATCTGTAGTATCTAATTTACCGGATCCTTGCCGTCAAATTTCCTCATCTTGATTTTTCTTGATTTTAGGAGATTGATCTTGAAATGACTATAAATCTATAATTTTAGATCTCCAAATTCTGAAATTTCTTCCTGTGGTATCCCTCTATGCTCTCTTTCTAATCCCACAATTCTATTCAGAATCTGATTATCCAAGAAGGTGTTATTTCAAATCTCCCACAGTGACCTGATTATAAACTAGTTCAGTAGGGCGAACTTTTATGATGTGCCACATCTCACCATTTCGACCTTAGTACCTCAAACTGATGCATAGACAACTACAAGAAGTCTTCTTTCTGAAACGTTTCACGAAATTTCAGTTTGATGCTCAGAACGAAAGTTATGACGATTTTCCCAAGGTGACCTATTTGGAATGTAATTCGAGGGTCTGCAAAAACCCTAACTTCCTCAAACTATATCTCCTAACATGTAGTGAGACAAGATCTGAAATTTGAAGCCAAGGTTAAGACCAATTCCTTCTCAAATGGGTTTTTGTTTTAGATTCTAAAAATTTGTAGCAAAAGTGTTATAGTGAAAATCCCATAATGACCTGTTTTAGTTGAAATTTTAGAGCTTGCAAAAACCCTAATGTCCTCAAATCATATCTCCGAAAATATAGTGAGAAAAGCTTTAAAATTTGGAGCTGAGGTTCAGTGTGATTTCGTATCAAATAGGTTTTTTTTCACTTTTGAACCATCATAGAAAAACGTTATAGCGAAAATTCCATGATGACCTATTTGGAGCAGCGAAACCCTAGAATCCAAAGCTCTAATACCAAATGTTATGAAACCAGCTCACAAAAAGATAGAAAAGATAGATGAATGCCTTAGAAATTATCCTCTTTGAGCAGACAACCTCCTTTACATTACACAAATGAACAATTCTTGGATGATACAAATGACAAGACCTCCATTCTATATATAGGAGTCTAAGAGGTCATAATATAATTAGAGCTGACATAACAATAATAATGTAAGGGCACAATAATAACAATAGTGGTCTTCTGTGGGGAACAATAATAGCAATATGGGGACTACATGGGCACAACAATATAATAAGGGGGTTGTACTAATAACAATAAAGGGTTACACTAGTAGTATAGGGACCTAACAAGATATTTCAAGTGTGGATGGTCTGTCAAAGCTTATTGTTATAGGATTACGTTTTAGTTCCTTTGTTGATTTGGATTAATTGAGGTTCCCAGAGTAATTGTTGTTACATAGATAATTGCTTAAGTACATGTGTCTTTCCTAAAAATGTTGGATCTAGGAAATCCAATTATCCGTCCAATTAATACATACCTCACCTTGCCATAATATTGCATGATTAGACCATTTTGACACCATTACATTTTACAATTAAATTGATGTAACAACTACAACTTAAGCTGCGGGAAGATGTTGGGTCACAAAATTGTCATCTTTTCCCAGCTTATTTTCCTATTTCTGTTATCCATCGTTTACCAAAAAAACCATATCTTATTACTGTAACAACCCTTATTCACCTAAGTATGTCCTTTTTCACTTGTTGCCTTCTTAGTCCAGTTCTACTTATAATTTTACATTAGGACTAGTTTCTTAGGCTACTTTCTATAATAAAACTAATGTATGGATCATTTCAAGTTTAGATGGTGTGTCAAATCTTGTTGTTAGAAGATTACATTTCATTTCCTTTAACATTTTGGATTAATTAAGGTTTTGGGAGCTTTTGTCATTACACAAACAATTTCTTTAGCACGTGTTGGCTTTCCTAGTCATACTGGATTTAGGAGCTCATAAAATTCAAAAGAAACAACTCATTGCTTGGAGATATTTGTGGAGCATCCAAATAATTTTTGTTGAGATCTTTTGTAACTCTATTTTTAATTAAAGGAATCTGTTATATTTTTACCCCTTCAATGGACATCATTGCACAATTGTTAAGATATCATTTTATTTTAAGATCACATGAGAATTGAAAGATTATCATGATGATATTCTCATTGTAATTAATATCTCTAAAAGAGAAGACTATTTTCCTACCAGGGCTAGAGAAATGAATTGGATAATACGATTGGAAAGGGGAAACACCAAATCTCTATAATCATGATACTTTTATTAATGCAAATCTCAACTTTTTGGTTAAATAATATCCTCTAATTAGTTTTTGTGATTTTATATACTTAAGCTCTTGTTTAGGAGGAAGGGCCCTTCTTGTTAGCAAGGATCACTGGTTAGTTAGAGTGGAATACATAATTGTATAATATTTCTGAGTTATTTGATTATTATTATTGTTGTTGTTACATTTATTTTTTTGTGTAATTTAATTAATTGCAATAAGATTTGGATGGTGTGACAACTTAAGTCATGGGTCGGTCCCTCAGTTTAGTGTGGCAATGAATTATTTGCTTTGTTGTTACAATTTCAATTACACTTCCTTTTATGTGGGTATATTGAATTAGTGACGGTTTTGAGTAGTGTTGTGATGGTGGTTGAATGACAGATTATATAAATATTTATCAGGTATGAGAAATTTGTTACTATTACTATTACAGTTAATTATGTCTGTAATTTAATTAATTGTAGTAAGATTTAGATGATGTGTAAACTTAAGATCTGGACCAGTCCCTCAGTTTAGTGTGGGATTGAATTATTTTCTTTGTTGTTACAATTTGGATTGCACTTCCTTGTATGTTTGTAGATAGAATGAGTGATGGTTTCCAGGAGTGTTGTGAGAGTGGTTGAATGATAGATTTCATAAATATTTCTCAGTTATGTGATTTTTGTTATTGTTTCTATTACAGTTAATTTTTTTTGTAATTTAATTAATTGCAATAATATTTGGGTGGTGTGACAACTTAAGTACTGGAATTTTCCCTCAGTTTAATGTGGTATTAAATTATTTTCTTTCCTTTTACAGTTTGGTTTGTGCTTCCTTTTATGTGTGTATATTAAATGAGTGATGGTTTTCAGGAGTGCTATGAGAGTGGTTGAATGATAGAGTAGCTTATTATACAATATTTCTTCTCATTGAATATATGTGGAGTGCATAACAACTTTGTTTATTTTTTAGTGTGTGTGTGCAATGACTTTGGGTTGAGATTATTTTATACTAGTCATCATATTGCTTAACATAGACTTTTTGCAACAATCTTGTAAAAATTAAATCCTACCTTGATTGGTAATAAATGTAAGAGTGAGTTGACCAAAATTAAAATTCAAACAATATAAACATAATGAAGTTAATTTTTTTTTCTTATTCTAATCATTGTGAGATACATGAATTAGTATTTTATTAACTTTTATCTCTTCCTAAACATATGTTGATACAAAATGAGTGGAAGAAGCATTCAAATAATCCTAATTTATTCTACCAATAATTCATACATTATCTTGAACATTATAAACTAAACAAAATATACAATATTTACATCCATGTGGTTCATATCTGCCTCAAAATGAGGAAAGAAAAGAGAAACATAAAATGTTCTCTATCCCTAAAAGGGAAAACCGGAGCTTACAACTTCCAAATTGTTTCTAAAAAATATGTGGCCATACAAATTACACAGGAGGGCTAAGCCTCGTAGTGTCTAGATTACAACCTAAGGGGTAGTAGCAAATGTGAATTACAACAAAACTAGTGGTGCCTCAGTTGCAAACTTGGCACTTATGGACAAAGAATGAGGGGTGTTATCATACTCATCACCACTGAGCCCAAATGAAATTGTTTTGGAAGCCATCAAATAAAAAGAAGGTGAGAGAACTGAAATTTTGTTGATGAAGTTGTTGACAGATAATGTGTGTCGTTGTGAAGCCAAATGATGTGGAACTAGAGCCACCATGTGCATGAGAGCTATCATGCACCTCCACTTAATTAGTAGCCTTCGGAACATCCTCCACAACAAAAAACCCATATGAGCTCGGGAAAAGGGGAGAATCGGGAAAGCTTCATCAGTCAGTAGGGGAGCGAGGGGAAAAAAGCGAGGTCGAAGAGTTTTGTGAGAGGTGTTATTAGCTGAACTAGTTGGAGGGGATTTTCTGGGAGACACAACAAGGGAAGGGACCTTGGGAGGATAGCTAATATCCAGGCCTCTGGAAAAATCCTTTAGGGAGGAGGATGAGTCATTGAAGAGAAAGGAGAACTCAACAATTTGGTTGGTGGCCTTGGTTTTAGCTTCTTCTTTTTCATTCAAATTTGTAGCCACGAGGTTGCAGATGGTCTAGAGGGATAGACATCCATGGGGGGTCTCCTTTTCTTCCATGGCCATCATTTCTCTTTGAATGTGATCATGTTTGTTGTGGTAAAATAGAGTGGCAATGGAGGTGTTATATAGGTTGGTTAGTGTCATCTATGACCTCTACTCTAACCTAGGTGATGTCCTCTCCCTCTTTCGCCACTCATGAGTGTGATGTAGGGGAGGTAAGGCACATGGATGAGGTCAAAGGCATCAACAAGGATCACGAGGGAAGGAAAATAGAGGAAGAATAATAGGGATGGCATGCCACTAAGAGATAAAGAGACTCGATTGACAAGGTGTTCTACACATTTTGAGGAGACAAAACAGGTGAATTAATGAGTCCCTCTTTTCCATAAACTAAAAGATGACTTGCACATGCATGAAATCATCAATTTTTCCAGGGAAATTACCCTTAGGTCACCCCAATCCATGGGACGATTGTTTTCATAGTTAATTATGACTAATTTAATTAATTGGAGTAAACTTTGGATGGTGTGACAACTTAAGTTTTTGACCGGTCCCTCAGTTTGGTGTGGTAATGAATTGTTTTCTTTGATATTACAGTTTGGATTACACTTCCTTTTATGTGTGCATATTAAATGAGTAATGATTTTTAGGAGTGTTTTGAGAGTGGTTGAATGGCATAGTAGCTTATTATACAATATTTCTTTGGATTGAATATGTGTGGAGTGTGTAACAATTTTTTTCATTACTGAGAGTGTGACTTTGGATTGAGATTATTTTATGCAAGTCATGGTTTTCCTTAGCATAGACTTTGCGTGCCAGTCTTGTAAAAATGAAAGCCTACAAGGATCAATAGTTAAATGTAAGAGTGGCCCAACCAACATTAAAATGAAAACGATATAAAAAAAATGAAGTTCACAAAATTTCTTATTCAAATCATTGTCAGATATGGGCATTAATAGTTTATTATTTTCTATGTCTTCATGAATATATGTTGATACAATATGAATGGAAGAAGCATTCAAGTAATCCTAAACTTTTTTTCCAAACAATTCATACAATATCTTGAACACTTTAATGATATTGCAATAGGTAATTGGTATTGGCAAAAATAATAATGAAGCATTTCAAAGTTTAGGCTATAAGAATCTTTTTTTAAATATGGATTACAAATAATTCTGACAATTTAGAAGTCTTGGTTATTAACATCATTATTTGCAACAATTTCATCCATTGTTTCATTGCCAATGTCCATATGTTATTTCAAGTAGTTAATATTATCATTACCGTGCCTTGAATTGCATCATCTTCATCATCATCGAAATCTGATTATAGACCATCCGTATTGTTACCAGATGTATTTGGATCATAATTTTCTATACCATCCATATTGTTGTCTTTTGTAACATCATGTAACTTTGTATTGATTTTGTCTTCTTGTGCTTGAACATAACCATCTTCATCATCATCATGGATGTCAATTTCTTCGATATTCGCTAATCCCTCTTACTAATTTTTTAGGCCATCATTGTTTTTTTAAGTATCCACCAATGCATAAACAAATACATGCGTTAATATTAGATCATAATGTATGACAAATATCCATTTGAGGTCTAGAATATCTTCATAGAAAAATACCTCAACATGAATGAATACATACATATATTAGATGTATGTTATAACAATTTTATTGATTAATAAACACATGTATATATTCACAATAAACAATGTATTAATAGATTATTGTTCACTACCACTTGTAATTCTCTGAGTTAAGTGAAAACCTTCTCATAATGAAATGGTAGAACATGATGCTCCTTATCCTCCAGTAGGAATTTTGAGGAATCTATAGAATACAATCCACTATGGGTATCATGTCTTCATGTTCTCTCAAATTCTTCATACCATCTACACTTCAAAATAAAACATTTAAAACAGAGGTAATCCAATTCCATAAATTCTTGTATTTTCCCAACATATTGTAGATTCCTCTCTTCAATAATATTCATATCTTTTGAGATTGATTGACTGGATTTCTTGAATTCAACAATGATGCCACAATCAAAGGATTGTCTCTTTACATCTACACATTCTACACAATAATGTCGAACATATGCCCAGATTGCTGGATGTTTCATTTCTTCTGGAAGACCATCTATTTTGGTTAAAACAAATATAATGATGAATATTAAAATAGTTAATAGTTTCAAAATTTTAAGGAAACAACATTCGGTAAAATTCCAACTGTAACTTTCTTTCACATCCTCTAAAGATGTTGATTTCATCTTCTGTTATGTTTGAATGCTTACATGCATCTTCTATTTGATTTTGAATTTGTTCAGTAGCCCATTATACTGTGCAATATTTCGCTCATTCCCCTTGCAGATGAATAGGGAATGGGGTATTCCTTGGGTTCTATATTTTAAATTGTCTCCTTGATTCTAACACTAATTCTCTCTCTTTAGCATACAAATTAATCCATTTGTTCATAAATTCCATGTGTTACGCAATGAAGTTGTCAAGTATAGCACTTTTGTCTACACCTATTACATGTCAACATGCTTATTTCAAACTCTGAAGGTCATGCTAATTTGATAAATAAATTATATATTAAATTAATGATCGCAAGAAAAACAGATAGTGATCATTAGTTTACTTACTAATTTCTACTTGAACACCATTATATTGTGGTTTTTCTCCATAAATAATATATAATTCTTGTGCTTCACCCTAGAAGCATGGCCCATTTTTGAAATCCTTAGAAAGGAATTTACATAACAAGAAAAATGATTTGTTCAATATGCGCCCTTTAACCATGCAACCCTCTAGATGTTCCTTTTGTTAGACATATTTTTTTAGATTTTTCATATACCTCCCAAACAAAAACACCCACCTCATCGATATGTCACCATCCAATTCAATTTCATCGACCAGGTGTATAACTAAATGTATTCATAAGTCCATGAAACTTGTAGGGAGATCCCCCTTAAATACACATACAATTTATGTAATTTCCTTCTTCGATTTTGCACTTCACATTCGTGGATCTCCTTGGATGTCACCGACCTTATAGAAGAATACTAAATTAATATGATGATCTAGATTTAAATAGGAACACAACAAATTACAGATATAACCATAAATACAAAGATGCAATAGAAATTGCACTTAATTTCATTAATACTAAAAAAATATGCTTACAAATAGAATGGAAATAATACTAGCTCAGGCGATGGTAGCTTATCTCTGAGAAGAGATGTGGTGGCAACATGCATCTGAACTGAGCTAAAATGAGGCTCAATGGATTTTGTTTTTGAACAATAAGAGAAAATTCCTAAACAACGAAAACCCTAACCCGAGGAGATGTAATAACAAGACTTTATGGACCCCATTGGGGTTAGTTGGGCAGCGAACTTCCCAGGGTCATAACTTGGTCATATTATCTTCGTTTGGCGCGTACAATAACTCATTGGAAAGCTCTCTATGAGGAATACAACTATTGTTTTTATGAAATTTCTAGAGGAATTTTGACAAGAAAACATCATTTAGGGCCTCAAAATGACTTCGGAAGTTCAAGACCTGAAAAACTGCTAAAAATAGTAAGTTGTGCTACAATTAAGGAAACTAAAAAAACTAAAAGAGATAGTGGTGGATGTCCTTATGGAATAGGTGGATGGCCACAAAAATACAACTAGATCATTCCTCCCCTTTAGGAAGAAATGGTCTCCATTGCATTGAGTTCCACCATGAGATGAGGAAACTTTTGTAAAACTTGGTCCCTGGTGAGTCATTTTCCTTGGTGTAGGATTTGGCTGACTTTGAGAACTTGATATAGCTATATCTTCTACTGGAAAGTGTTCTTGATCTTTGTTTCCATGATTCGATTAGTTGTAACTTGTTCCATGCAGTTTGGATTTAACTATGTTTGTGTGAGTTGTTCAACAATGTCATATGTTTCGAGTAATGATGGGAAGTATGGCCAAAGCTGATCCATATTGAACGTTGGGTTCGGTCCAAGGAATGGGGGAATTATAAGCTCAAAAGAATGATCTCCCACAGACTTTGTGATGGTGTATGGCCCATATAGAAGCAAGAAATCTTGTGGTTGGGCCTAGCAAGGCATTCCTTCTGCAAATGTAGCCAAACTTTGTCACCCACCTCGAACTTGTGTGGCACCCAATGCTGATCATGCCGCTACTTGTACTTATCATTGGATTTTTCCAATATGTCATGGACCTATTGGAGGATGTGTTGAATGTGCTCAATGAATCTATTTTCCTTGTTGGCTTTAGAATGGACATGAGTCGAATCTACCTGGGTTAGTACAAATGGTATGACCACTTCAATGGGACATAGTGGCTAGAATCCCAAGCCCACTTGAAAAGGGTCATGGTTTGTCAAGTTGTGGAGAGCTCAGTTATAGTTGTGCTAGACATAGGGGAGACTCTCATCCCATGTGCGTGGATGATTTGAGTTGTACATGTGCATAATGTGTACGATCATCATGTTGACAAACTTTGTTTGGCCATTGTTGGGTACTAAAAGGTGTCTTTTAAAACTCCTAATTTCCTCACATTAATTATCAACCTGGGTAAGTCTTTTTGTTTCAAGAGTGCACACAATATGTGCAAGCTATAAATCCAGAGAGTAATGCCTTTTAGGTTGAACTATAAAACTTGATACACGAGTAAACAAATGCATTTATAAAACTCAAGCTACAACTGTTAATGGAAATATTACACCTAAGCATCAAGACTTAATCCTCAACTGAAATCATAATCAAATCTCAAACAGGCAATTCAATTGACAATAGCATCAACCAAAAGCATAGTAGCATTAACCAAGCTCTTCTAGCTAATCATATCTAAATCACACTCAATCTCAATTAAGTAATTCAAATGGAAATGATGTCAATCGAGAGTTCAGTAGCATTAACCAATCTCTTTCAGCTGATTCTATAATAACCACACTCTTATCCTAATAAACAAGATTTAATGCCTTAACTGATAATTAATTTAATCTATAGTAAGCATAAATGGAATCAAATGACAAAGCTGTGAAGTACATAAGGATAGAATAAAGGAAAGTAAACTAACTCCAATACAGAAAATCAGAAAATAGCAAACAAGATAAACTAGCATAGAATGGAAAAACATCAAATCAATAAACCTGCGTGAATTAGAAAGATATAACACAAAGGACAGTAGTTTGATCACCCAGAGGCTGGGCCCTATCCACCAGTGAATACTGCTGAACTACTTCACATAATACGAATGATCAACAATGTAGATTATGTATTAACCATTGAATTCAATCCTCATTACAATATAGTCGTGTTCTTCAGAAGCACACTCTGTATATTGAAATTACAATTGAGGTCCCAAGAAAAAAACTAATTATTTCCATTCTATCCTATTATCCTATCATTCCTATCTAATCTATCTCTAATAATCTCTCTCTTTGATCTCTATTCTCATTTAAGTACACAGAGAGGAGAGAGAAGTTACAACAGATATGACTACAAAATGATTCCCATAACAAAATTGGATTCTTCACAACAAATTGATCAGCAAGACCATATCTGAAATATTTGTCCATCAACATTCAATAGGAACAGGTCGAATTTTCTATTGCAACTGAGATAATTTGGAAAATGGCCGGAACAACAAATTTGAGAAAATCATCATTAGACAACCTTCTGTTTCTCTTAATGCAGACTGAATTTGGGGAAAACGCTATTTATAAAACTAATTCGGTCCATTCTGGACAAAACCCATGTTTCGAATTTTCTAAATGCTTCTTGATTTTCCTGAAATGTCGAATACAAAACCGCCACTCCTTATTCCAACGAAATTCTGTGTTGGCACATTTAGTGATGAGCTGGAGATCAAATCTGCAATCTAGAAAATATCTTGGAGGCTAAAATGGTGAGTGATGTTACAACAAGTTTATTGATAAACCATCATTGGTAAAATCATGCCTAATAATAATCAATTTATTAAAAATAAAGGAGAAGAAATAATATTTATCCATAAGAGAATAAATAATTATAAAATGGAATTATCTGATAAATCATGATAAATGACGTGATAAAGAAGGGTAGAAATGGATGAAATAGGTGTTAAAGGTGATAATAATGATGACATATTAGTAGCCCAACACACCCCCAAACTGAATATATTGCATGTCCACATGCAACCTGAAGCCTCTATATTAACCAAGCTATATATAGAAAATGTTCATCCCAAGTCATGAAATTGATGGAACAAATGAATTCTTCCTCAAATAATGAATATTCAATTTTAGCAATGTTGATGAAGGTGTAACAATTTTTACATTGATGTTCAACTATATGTATATGAAGTTGCAACAAAATATGATATAAGTAACAACAAACTTCATTAAGCATTTTCTTAAAACTGCAAACCAGATTTTACTGAAATTTTCCAAGTAGATTTCTATTATATTAATGCTTCTATGATCCAAAAATCAGATCGTTGTGCTCTATGGATCATGAGATATAAAAAAATGGTTGTAGGTGACAATGCATAATTTTTTAAATTTGACAAACTAATTTAACTTGAAATTTTCTGGGTTTGTTATTTTGGTGATACCTCTTTCTTTTCCAGAAATCATAAGAATTCAATTCATAGTTTTAAAGATACATGAAAATCAATTTCTGCACTGTATAAAAATGAAATTGTATGCCTAAAATGAGAAAGAAAGTAAAAAACATCAATCATGTGTAGAAATTCCTCGCCCAAACTAGATAATTAGCATGCCCTCATGCAATGCTAGAAAACAAATTGAGGTGGTTGCTACAATCTGTTGAAATCTATGCTTGGTGTAAAATAACATGGAATAAGGGAGGTGTTGAGAATGAATAAGAAAATCAATGGATGATAAAGAATATTAATGGCATGGTCATAACAAATAAATAAATGAAAGGAACAGTTCCCCAAACAAAAAGAATTTGTCTTTGAAAAATGGGAAGTGGTAAAGAAGTGGAATGAATGATGATAAATAATGCTCAATGTATTTTCATGAAATCTTCCTAAATTTGTAATAAATCAAAAAATTATGCTATTTTACCTCAAGTTTTACCTCCGGAAGAATGTGGAATGACATGTATGGATTGATATTTGTTGAAACTAATGTTGGCTGAGATGATGCTAAAAGTGATGCAAAAGGTTAAAGCCATGCAAGCACATCTTGTATGCGAGTTGCTCAAGCCTCTTCTGTTAGTTGCAATAAAGTGGACTTGTTGCGAATATAGTTTCCCCCCATATTTGTTGTTCTCCTGTAAACAAATCACTATTTTGCATGTAAATTTCTTGAATTCATAGTTTTAGTTTTAAATAGCAATAGATAAGCCTCATGCAAAAATTTCAATCAGAGAAAACTTTCGAATAACCTTCCCCCTCCAATTGGAAAAGGGCATTCATGACCATAAAGCATAGGAAAAGTTTTGTTCTGATGGCAAGGCAAGGGAATGAATAGTGCGACAATAAATTAAGTGGAGTACACATATCAATGATAGGATGGCAAGAGGTATGGTTATAATGAGCATAGGGTGTGTAAAGATAGTTATGAATAAGAGATAGGACACTTTGGATCGATGATAAGTTATGCAAAAATGAAAATGGACAACAATATGCCAAAAATATGCTTTGATGATGGTATTCTATCTGAGAATGATGCGATTGATTGGAAAACAACTTCTCATGCATAAAGGTTCAAAACAAGGAAAAATTAAGGAAATAACTTCTCCGATAAAAAGAGAGAATAAGAAAAGGGTATTAAAGTAATATTTGACGATAAGCTGTAAATTCAATACCATAAGTAGATCCTCTGTTGCCTGCAGGTGTCCATTGCCTCAGCAGGGTTTCTTTTTAACCCGTATGGGCCAGGATCCTCAATTTATAAATCGATAGTTCCAGTGTTGTTCAATAGAAGATATCAGTGTACTGGCGTGGTAACCAAATAACCACACTACCATTCACTAGGATGTAGCAAAAGTCATCAAGTCGGCTCGTGATGAGACCTCCTCTTCAAAGGATATTTTGGCTATCCAATGGATTATAAACCTGGTGTGGTGGCTATAATGGGAATGCCACTTTGTTACAAAATTATGAACATGGTAGGTTGGCTCTTAATGAGACCCCCTATCCTCCATCTGTAAACAAAATTTTTCTGTTATTACACATTTTTATGATAAATAAATGGAGGCTCAGTATTCCTTAAGAGTGGGGATGGTGGAAGAAGTTGAAGATTTGAATAGAAAAAAATATACCCATAATCTTATTTATTACAAACAAAGAAGATTATAACTAGGATGGATGGAACCATCATGGTATTAAGATGATCCATCAATATCATGTATAGTAGAAAATGGTGCAGTAAAGTAGTATATAAATAACCGTGTCCCTTTTCTTAGAAAGAATCTCTCATCCAGAAGCTTAACGTGAATGATATTAACTCGCTTCAATAGAATCCATAATTATTGTCCTCATAAAAGTCGTTTACTTCATTCCATGAAAGGGAATTACTAAGATGTAGTTGACATGAACTAGGAATAATCCCACAAGAGGAAGGAGGTGGGATTCACAACACACAAAACTTCACAAGAAGCAAAAATGTTGTTCTAAAAAAGGAACAGTAAAAACACTCTAAAAGTATTGTTCCCTTGAGGAAACAACAAAAACTTAAAAAACACTCAAAAAAAGAGTTGTTCCTTAGAGGGAACAACAAAAACTCTAAAAGTTTTTTTCCCTGGAGGGAACAACAAAACTCTAGAAAGTGTTGTTCCCTTGAGGGAACAATAAACAAAAACACTCAGAAAAAAGTGTTGTTCCCTTGAGCGAACAACAAAACTCAAAAAGTGTTGTTCCCTAAAGGGAACAACAAAAATATACTCGCAGAAAGTGTTGTTCCCTGGGGGGAACAACAGCTATTCCCTGTAGGGAACAACAAAAACACACAGACAAAAGTGTTGTTCACTTTGGGGGACAATAGGTGTTCCCTATAGGGAACAACAAATCAACAGATGAAAAAGTTTTGTTACCTTTAGGGAACAACAACTATTCCCTGTATGGAACAACAATCAACACTTGAAAAAGTGTTGTTCCCTAGAGGGAAAAACAGATGTTCCCTATAGGGAACAACAAATCAACACTCGACAGAGTGTTGTTTCCTATAGTGAACAGCAACTGTTCCCTATAGGGAACAACAAACAATGGTTGTTCCCTATAGGGAACAACAAATCAACACACGAAAACGTGTTGTTCCCTTTAGGGAATAGCAGTTGTTCCCTATAGGGAACAATAAATCAACACTCGAAAAAGTGTTGTTCCATAGAGGGAACAACAGTTGTTCCCTATAGGGACTAATAGCTATTCCTTGTAGGGAATAGCAAAATAAAATGGGGAGAGAAAAAAACATAGACAAGCAATCATCCCTACTGCTCTAATCAACAAAAGGACAATGATACAGAAGAAAGAAAAGTAATAGAAAAAACAAGAAAAAGCAATTGTATTTACAGAAAAATAGAGAAAAGCAATCATATTTACAATAGAAAACAAAGAAAGAAAAACACATAAAACAACCATATTTACAGTAAAGGAATAACTTTTTATAGAAATGAAGCTACCAAAGGATTGCCTTCTACAACTGAAACTTGTATGGTGCAGTCCTTGTAATTCAATCGTCAATAGAGTGGAAACTACTATTTGAAGGAATCAACACTTGAAATGAAAAAACATAAGAGAAATAAAAAAAGAAACAACACTTTATTTAAAAAAATAGTATATAAATAAATAAATTAAGTTACAACAACTATGATGTTATTTGCTAAGGGAATATCAATCTGTCAATGGAAAAAAATGATCTCTTGGAAAAATGTTTTGGCAGCAATGACATGAATCTTCAAATAGAAATCAATTCTTCATTTCTCCAATTCCAAACCATTAGGTAAGGAATTGGATGAAATGTCTTTGTTTCATTAAAATTTCTTTCAAGAATCGCTTGTCCATAAATTGACCTTCTTTATTTTCCTAAGACCTGCAAAAAATCGAGTGTCTACCTGCAATAAAACATTAAATCATGAAAAAAGAGAGGTTATCAGGCTCCCCTAATCCAAGAATTATGCAAAAAAATAACAAGTAGTTACTTTGTAAAACAAATCCATGGAAAAAATAACAAAGTAAAATTTATTTGTCACCTGCGAGAGAGCAGTGGTTGACCATATTAACCAGCAGTGTTTTAATCACAACTCCTTTGTTTTTGGTCTGATTCGAGTGATTCAAAAGCCAAATGATAGCTAATTCAATGTTATATCACCAATAGAAATATTTTTGGAAAATTTCATGATATGATATGTCAATTTTTCTTAGAACAACCTGCATAACATAGTCATTTTTTATTTCCCCACTTAGAACAATAGTGGACATTTTAAGCATAGCTTTTCCATTTGATGACGGTTTCAAATGATTCAAATTGAAAAATAAATTAAATTTATTTATTTATCTCCAATAGAAACATTTTTTGAAAACAAAAAGAATTGATGGGTCAAATACTTTAGTGAACAACTGGAAGAATAGAGTTTTAAGAGTGTTGATTTACGATAAACGGTCGGTATTTTGGTCATAGTGTTCCCATATGATATAAAAAATGAGTGATTCAAATTTATTTGTAAACTAGATTCATAGGAGGATATACCATGAAAGCAAGTTTTCATAATATAGTCATTTAGGCCTCCAAAAATGGGTTGTCCCATCTGTGTTCCTGAGCTACCTACTAGACACCTAGTCAATGTTTTGGTTATCACTTTTTTGTTTCAAATCCACATTGAGTGATTAAAATTGGGTTGGAAATTATAAATCAAGGATTACATAGGATAGAAACAAGTTTTAAAAATATATCCATTTAGGCCTCCAAAGACTAACTGTCCCAACTCTGTTCCTAAGCTTCCTACTAGACACCCTGTTAATGTTTTGGTTATAACAGTTTCGTTTCAAATAAAATTGAGTGACTCAAATTGGGTTGGAAAGTAGACATGAATGGTTAATTAGAATAGAAATTTGTTTTAAAAATATTCCCTTTTGGTCCTTCAAAACATGACTTTACTGACGATGTTTTTAGAAATTTCATCAAGTCCACAAGCCAAAAAAATATGGTATTCAAGCATTTTTTCAAATTGGTGATGAAAATGAATATGAGTGTTTTTAGAACTATTATTTCCATTATAATTCATCTACATACACAAATTAATTAAAACATTTATCACCGATGTTGATTTTCACAACGTGTTGCAACAAAAACAATTATTTTTACATAATAATGAAAATGTATATGTTTATGTCCTTATTGATTTATTTTCTACACTAACCTACTCTTCTATGAAAATTGAATATGCTTACATATAAGAGTACTTCCAGTGGAACCATTTTTGAAATAAAGCTTCAAGTATGCACATACCCAAATTTGAAAAATGCAAGTTAATAAATATTAGGGTATCAAAAGCCAACTTCCCTTAAAAAGATGGTGTCAAAAATTGTTGAAGTATGGAGTGATGCTGCAAACAAATGATGGAATGAAACCAATCTTCAATATATCCTTTACTTTCTTGATTTCCCATAGCCATCATATCGTGAAGTGCTTGAGCTTTTAAAATGACTTGTTGATGCAAACTAGAAGAAACCTTATTTTCTTCCATAACTTCTACAATTTTTGGGTTTGAAACATTCTAAATCTCAATATAAGTTTTCTCTAATGGTGCATGTGAGATAGAATGAGTGGGAAGGGTGGGTACATTTTGTAGTTCAACACTGTAAACATGTAGTACTGGTTTATTGTGGTGAGGGTGTGGAATGCGTTGAGCAGGAAATTGTGTACATAATGGAGCATTTTGATGATGTAGTTAATTGGGTTGAGTGGATGATTTTGATAGGCAAGCAAGATGTTGTGGAAGAGCTAGAGGTGAATATGGAAGATGTGTTTGTGCTACAAGATGAGGCAGAGTAGTCATGCAATCATAAGATGAACCATGCCAAACTTGTAGACACGATTAGTGGTGGTTATATTGAGATTGACATGGCTGCCCTAAAACATCAGTATTCCATAATGGATTACGCAAGTAAGAGAATGCAGAGGAATTTTTTTGAATCATACCATTAGGCCATGATTTCCATGGTTTTGACCTTGTTGCAGCTTCTCCATCTCTTTGATATGCTACTTCCATCCTAGATAAGGAAGGACAACTATCTATGGGATGCTCCTTTCAGTAATGAGGGAAAAACACTTCATCAAAATTCTTGATTTTTCTGAACCTTCAAAACATCCAATTGTGAATTTAGTGATATAATAAAATCAATTTTAAAATGTTCAATTAAATCATTAATTTCAGCTCTTATGTCTATTGTTCTTGTAGCAGATTTGGAAAAGAAAGAACAAACATCTCTAGAATTCTTACCAGCCTTGGGTACTCCTTTTGAATACCTTATGCATAATTCACAAACATCATCATATGATAACTGAAAAACATCACCTTTTCCTATCAGATTGAAGAGTTCTAAAAAATTGTATTTGATTCCTTTGAGTAGGAGTGTTTTTAAGATCTCTTTTTTCAAATACTTATGCTTTGATTTTTGAAGGTTGTATAGAAATTGCTCCACATAGTCCTCCAAGCTTTAATCTTCCCCTTGTTTCATATCGAAAATATGTTCACTAGATTTGCAGTAGTCTTGGTACTTCTTCAAGGATATGTTCTTCATGTCCTCCCATGTATAGATGTAGTTCCCACCCAGGCTCATGAACCATTAGAGAGCTGCTCCTTTTAGAGTAAGAGGAAACACTTTCAACCTCTGATCATTAGTACAATAATCTTATCCTCTACAAAGTATTTCAAACTCAAATAAGAATGTATCTGGATCTTCATATGTCAAACCATGAAAATTTGGTAGAGAAGATGGGGGAATTATGTGCATTTGTGTCACTCCTCCTAGATCTTGGATAGGGAATTCAAAAGTTGCAATGTGAGCCATTTCTTACCACAATAGAAGATGTTTTTCATGCGTTTCTTTGAGGCTCCTCCTTCAAATGTTCCTGTGAATTGGTTAGTGAAATGGGTGGTGCTAACATCACCACTTGAGTGGAATTATGAAATTTTTTCAAACATTCTACCTGTAAATCGCCTACTTCAATCCCTATGAAATTATGCTAAAAAGTGGGAGGAAGAGCAAGAACTTTACTTGCTCATTACAGAGGTTCTTACCTCCCATTTTTAATACCCAATTCTTTCACAGAAAATAGACATCAAACACCTACTTTAACTTCTATGCAATTGTGCTGAAAAGCGGGTCGAGGAGCAAGAACTTTACTTGCTCGCTACGTAGATTCTTACCTTCCATTTTTAATACCCAATTCTTTCCCAACAGAAAATATTAAACATACATCACTCTCTATGAAATGGAAACACCCTCACCAGCAATGGCACTAAAATGTTGGGTGCTAAAAGATGTCTTTTAAAACTCTTAATTGCCTCACATTAATTATCAACCTGGGTAAGTCTTTTTGTTCCAAGAGTGTACACAATATGTGCAAGCTATAAATCCATAGAGTAGTACTTTTTAAGTTGAACTATAAAACTTGATACAGCAGTAAATGGATGCATTTATAAAACTAAAGCTACAACTATTAATGAAAATATTACATCTAAGCATCAAGACTTAATCCTCAACTGAAATTATAATCAAATCTTAAACAAGCAATTAAATTGACAATAGCATCAACAGAGAGCATAGTATAATTAACCAATCTCTTCTAGCTAGTTCTATCTAAATCACACTCAATCTCAATTAAGAAATTCAAATGGAAACAATGTCAACCGAGAGTTCAGTAGCATTAACCAATCTCTTTCTGCTGATTCTTTAATAACCACACTGTTATCATAATAAACAAGATTCAATGCCTTAATTGATAATCAATTTAATCTACAGTAAGCATAAATGGAATCAAATGACAAAGCTGTGAAGTACATAAGGTTAGAATAAAGGAAAGTAAACTAACTACAATACATGAAATCGGAAAATAGAAAAAAATATAAACTAGCAGAGAATGGAAAAACATCAAACCAATTAAACTTGCATGAATTAGAAAGATATAACACAAAGAATAGTAGTTTTATCACTAGAGGTTAGGCCCTAGCCACCAGCAAATATTTCTGAGATACTTCAGATAATATGAATGATCAACAATGTATATTATGTATTAACCATTGAATTCAATCCTCATTACAATATGGTTGTGTTCTTTAGAAGCACATTCTGTATATTGAGATCACAATTGAGGTCCCAAGATAAAAGCTAAATCTTTCCATTCTATCCTACTATCCTATCATTCCTATCTACTCTATCTCTAATAATCTATCTCTCTTTTATCTCTATTCTCATTTAAATACACCAAGAGCAGAGAGAAGTTACAACATATATGATTACAAAATGATTCCCGTAAAAAAATTAGATTGTTCACAACAAATTCATCATCAAGACCATATCTGAAATATCTCTCCATCAAAACTCAACAGGAACAGGTCAAATTTGGTATTGCAACTGAGATAATTTGGAAAATGGCTGCAACAGTGAATCTAAGAAAATCGTCTTCATATTACCTTATGTTTCTCTTAATACGAACTGAATTTGGGAAAACAACTAATCATAAAACTAATTCGGTCTGTTCTGGACAAAACCCATGTTTCAAATTTTCTAGATTCTTCTCCATTTGCTTGAAACATCAAATACAAAACTATCACTT
>APFE031514552.1:53206-85813 GCA_000404065.3 Pinus taeda | reverse complement strand
AATATTTATCCATAAGAGCATAAATAATTATAAAATGGAATTATGTGATAAATCATGATAAATGATGTGATAAAGAAGGGTAGAAATGGATGAAATAGGTGTTAAAAGGTGATAATAATAATGACATATTAGTGGCCCAATAGCCATCAGTTTGGGGATGGAAAGTTCTAGACTTAGTGAGCTTGGTGTCCAGTATCAACTATAGATTGGACCAAAATGTACTGAGGATCCTACTATCCCAATCTGAGATGATAGACTGTGGTATCCCAAAGTGTACCCACACTCATTCAGAGAAGAGTTTAGTAGTGGCTTCTGTTGTGATATTCTTCTTGCAGGCTGCCCTAATGGCCATCTTCAAGAATGTATTGAGGGGCACAAAAACACAATCATTTCCATGCTTAGTATAAGAAAGGCTTGATATGTAATCCATGGAGATGGATTCCAAAGGTCAACTAGGGGTAGGTAGCAGAGTATATAGACATTTCTTCTAGATGGTTAGTTTGGCAATGACATAGGAGGTGTAGGATGTAATGTACTTCTTGACATCCTATCAAATATTCGACCAATAGAAACACTTTTGCATTACTGCTACCATTTTCTCGACCCTAAAATGCCCAATAGCTCGACTGTAGTTCACATACTAAATAATCTTGGCATGCTCACTTGAACGAACACAAGGGTGTCCCAAGTGGCATAATAGATAATCTTGGAGGTAAATATCTAGAACTTGCTGACCCTCCAAGAGTGTATGGTATGTGTGGTTGAATTTATGGTCAATTTTGTAAATAAGTGGCTAAACATAAGTCTCGTGCCCACAAGAATTGAGCATGGTGGTTAACAGCGTGATCAGTGGTCAGTTAAGGCAATCTTCAACATTATTAGTGTTTCCCATCTTATACTTTATATTCAAATGGAACTGCTGCAAGTATGTGAACCACATCTGATCGTGATCATTCTACAACTTCCCTTGCATCTAAATGAACTGCAGGGGTTGGTGGCTCGTGTGGATGACAATTTCCTTCCCCAAAAGGTAAAAGCTTCCATTTTTGGTAGGCCTGCACAATGGAATACATATCTTTGTCATAAGTGGGATACCTCTTGATTGTGTCTGAAAGTGCCTCACTGTGATATGTCACTACATGGCCCTGTTGAGTGAGGACTCCCCAATAACATAGTCAGAGGCATCTGTTTTGATCTCAAAAGGTCATTGCAAGTCTAGTAGTGTGAGCGCTGGTGTAGAGCATAGGCAATGTTTCAACTCTGCGAATGCCATCTATTTAGATTTAGACCGAAATAATTTCATGTACGCTCCTCCCTTGGTCACTTGACTCAAGAGCCAAGTGATAGGAGAGAACCCGAACATGAACCTATGGTAGAAATTGGTAAGACCTAGAAATTTGTGGAACTCTATCAGAGTGGTTGGGGCTGGCCAATCTCGAATGCTTTGCATCTTGTCTAGGTCTACATGCAGCCCTAGTTCATCAATAATGTATCCTAGATATTGAACCTCAGTTATGCCAAAAGTACATTTCTCCAAATTGTCACACAATTTATGTTCCCGTAGTGTTTGGAGAACCTGTTGGATGTGGTGGAGGTGCTCTTCTCAACTCTGGCTGAAGAATAGGATATAATCCAAGTATACCACTACAAATGAGATGGTGAATGGCTACAAGATGTCATCCATCAGCCTCATGAAGGTTGAAGGATCATTCATTAACCCGAATGACATAACCATCCATTTGAAAAAGCCCTCCTTGTATTTGAAGGTAGTCTTCCACACATCAGAGGGTTGGATTGGTACCTAGTGATATTCAAACTTCAAGTCGATCTTGCTAAAATATTTTCTCCCCTTGAGTTGGTCTAGAAGGTCATCAAACTTTGGGATTGGGTACCTATTCTAGACAGTGATCTTGTTCAATTCCCGATAGTCAATACAGAGTCTTCAAGTCCCATCCATCTTTTGTACCAACACGATCAGGCTCCCACAATGCGATGAACTCGACCGAATGTGACCTTTTTACAATATCTCTTCAATCTACCTCTTGATTTAATCATTCTCCATAATAGAGCACTGATAGATTGGTCCATTGGGAAACAATGCACCTTGGCTAAGATCGATGGAGTGCATGACCTGAAGTGTAGAGGTACCCTTGCAGGGAGGTGAAGACGTCCTTGTACTCCTCCATGACCTTGACCATATGTTGTTGTTGTCTAGAGGGGCCCTATTTGGAGGTTGTGGCCACCTTCTTCTTTCCCTAAGGGCATATCATCAAGAAAACAAATTTTCCAGTTTTGGAAATGAGCTTACTAGATTGTTTTGTAGTAACGAGAGAGATGGCAGTAGGTGGTGCTACCCCCAGTATCCTGTACAACTTATTTACCAAGGTAACAATAACAACACCAAGACTTGACTCATACAAAACATGTCACTTCCATAAGTATCTTTGCCCTAATAAAACATCAAAAATAGCAACCGGAGGAACATCACATAATAATTCATCCGTGAAGGGATTGATGTTGTATGGAAGGTGACACTGTTGGCTCACGTGAAGATCACATTCTTGGTGAAGGCACTTGATGGTGTATGGTTGTGGGTGTGTTGTGGTCGATAAACCCAGTTGCTTCATGACCTTTGCTACAATGAGGCTCTTTTAGCTCTTGATGTCAACAATGAATTGTAGCGGGGAACCCCTTACCCACATCTGGGAGTGGAAGAGATGCTCCTCCTCCTCTAGATATTCAAGTTCCTCTTTCTGGATATTTGTGGTGGAAATGGTGGCATTAGTCTCCGCGTCGATAATATTCTTCCATTTTTCATTCCCCTTGTCAGCTTTTGACTCAGAGTCAGAACGTGCATATAATTCCAAAGCCTTTAGCTCAGCCACTAGTGACTGCTTGGCCCGACACTCACTTGTGTTGTGAATGGAGCTCTTATGGAACTCACACCACTTTCTTGTTTCCTTCTTTGACTTCACAGTGTTGTACTTTTGTTTTTGCTTTGCCAGGTTGTCCCAACACATCCCGCCTTGGCTTTTCCTTTTTCCTTTATTCTTTTGGCTTTGCCAGGTTGTCCCAACACTTCCTCTCGATCTTGATGGTGTATCAGTATGTCGTGTCAAGCGAGGAGATGTCGAGGAACTCCATCTCATCCTAGATGTATAACTGGAGGAACCTGTAGTACTTGAGTACCAAATGTTTCTCATAATCATTGATACCCAACTTCGTGTGAAGGGTATGAAAGGCATTGGTTAAGTCTGGCACATCTTGGTCCCTTCTATGCCATAGCATGGTCCACTTTCTGTATTTCTCCTCATAGCTCTTAACAAGGTAGTACTGCTCCATGATTGCACCCAGAACCAAGTCCACGCTAGAGAAGCTAAAAATAGTGAAGTTAGAATTTAATCCTTCTACTCACTGTAGGTTTCCCACCAATCCTTGACATGGGGGGCAGCTTTGAGAAGAAAAAAAATATTTTTTTCCCAGCTGGAAATTTCATGAACAAAAAAATATCCTTCTAGTAGATTTAACCATTTATCTACACTATCTACATCAATTTGGCGCTCAAATATTGCAATGCAAAAGTTTGCTTGTACCTTAAAAGGTGTTGAACCTCTAGAGTGGCTGCCAGATGTGGATGTGTCGGTGGTGGTCAATTGTTGAAGGATCTGAACAAAATTATCCATAATCGCCTTCCTTTGTTTCTCGAGGACCTCCTCGAGCAATATTTTGATAATATCTCCTATTCCATCATCTTTATTTTCTCCCTCCATGGGTAGCTGTCATGGTTTTCAAGGATGATCTTGCAAAGGTTCAACCAGATCATGCCCTAACTCCTTATATCCCGACCTTGTTAGGAACATGCAAAAAGAAACAGAGAAAGAGAAGACTGCTCTTATACCACTAATCTAGATTTAAACAAGAACACAACAAGTTATAGATATCACCATAAATACAGGGATGCAACATAAATAATACTTCATTTAGCTAATACCAAAAAAAAAAATTACGCTACAAACAGAATGTAAATAAGACTTGCTCAGACGATGGTATCTTATCTCTGAGAAGAGATGTGGTGGCTACATGCCTCTGAACTGAGTTACAATGAGGCTCAATGGCCTTTTATTATCGAATAATAAGAGGAAATCCCAAAACAACTAAAAACCTAACCTGAGGAGATATAACACTAAGAGTTTATGGGCCTTGTTGGGGTTATTTGGGCAGTCAACTTCTCGAGGTTGTAACTTGGTCATATTGTCTCTGTTTGACATGTACGATACCTCGTTGGAAACATCTGTCAGAGAATTACAATTATCGATGTTCTTTTAATGGTGTATATGAATGAATTTTTCCAAAAACACATTGTCTAGGGCCTCAAAACAGCTCTGGAAGTTCAGGACCTGAAAAACTGCTAAAATAGCAAGTTGTGCTACAATTAAGGAAACTAAAAAATATGAAATAGGCAGTGGTGGGTGTCCATTTGGAATAGGTGGGTGGCCTCCAACATCCACCTAGATCATACGATCCTTTAGGAAAAAATTAAAATGTAATATAATATCTCTATGTCTCTAGTTATAATTGGCATGTGACGTAAAACCTTCTTTGGAACTATAGGACCTTATACATCTGTATGATATCTCTTCTCTTTGTATACAATGAATTATACCTTGTCTTGATATTCAACGCTATATAAAATGCAATGATTTTTACATGAATGAATTTTATTATATTCAATCCCCTACTCAACCAACAATTGACATGCCTCTCTGCAAGTTGACAGAAACACATTCTCTTCACGAATTGTTTTAGGTTTTAGTGTTGTGTAAGATTTCCAAATATTATGTCAATCGAATGTTTGACTTATGATGAAAATAGTGACTTGATCTCTAATAATATTAATGTGCATGGAAATTAGGAGGTTCCAGTTGCACCTGATTTGAACCTGGGTTTCTTTGCTACTTGATTGATGGAGTCATTTAGTAGGTTGTTATCATCAACATTACTTTGGTGGTAATTACCCCTCTTGTCATCGTTACTTTGAAACATATGATCATTATTTTCATCATTGTTTCCATCCTCAAAGAAATATGTAATAATTGTTGGTTGCTAAATTTTCCTACTTTTTCTTGCCTTTATTTGACCATCCAAGCAGTGACTTGATTTCTAATAATATTAATGTGCATAGAACTTAGGAGGTTCTAGTTGCACCTGATTTGAACCTAGGTTCCTTTGCTACTTGATGTTGGGCCGTTAATATGCCATTATTATTATCACTTTGAAAACTTATCCCGCCCATTTCCACTATTCTTCATCATATCATTTGTTATAATTTATTATTTAAATCCATTTTATAAATGATTTATGATCTTATGGATGAATATTATTTATTCTCCTTTATTTCTAATAAATTGATGATTATGAATTATTTTATCAATGATAGTTCTAATAGGTTGGTTATAACATTATTCACCATTTTTAGCCTCCATGGTGACTTCCAGATTGAAGATTTGACCATTAAATCTGCCAACTCAGAAATTCGCTGGATTAAGGGGTGAAGTTTTGCAGTTGAGATTCTGAGCAAATGAAGACGAATTTGGAAAATACGGAACATGGGTTTTTTCCAGAACGGGCCCAATTAACTTTCCTAAGGAATGGTTTGCCCAAATTAGGCTTGTACAGAGAGAGACACAGGGTTCTTTGAGCACGATTTTCTCAGATTTGTTGTTGCGGCCATCCTCTAAATCTCAGCTGCAAACCCAAATTCGCCTTGCTCTTGTTGGAAGATAAATGGAAATATATTTTGTTGTTGATCAATTGGTTAGAATTAATCTAATTTTGTAAAAGAAATCATGTTGTACTTATCTTCTGTTGTAACTTCTCTCTGATCTCTCTATTTAAATGAAAACAGAGATCAGAGATGGGGATGGCTCCAGGAAGGACTTCAGGATGACTTTGGGGATTCGAATGATGGAGAATTGATGATTTGAATTAGAGTTTCAGAAGCAAGGATTCATGATAGGATAGGAGGAAGAAAGGATTGTTTTATGCTGTAAGTCTCAAAGCTTTAACTATTGTAATGATTTCACCATTTAATGATTAATACATAATTTGGGCGTTGTTGTTCACTCTTTTCCTTCTGAAGTAACCCAGCAGCGTCCGCTGGCAGCTAAGGGCCCAGCCTCTGGTGGAGCACGCTGCTGCTGTTGTGTATCATATCTTTACAATTGCTGTTGTATCATTATACTATGATTTATGCGTGGTTTGCTTATCTTTATTACTCAGTAATCTGATATATCTTTCGTATGCTATGTTATGCTCTATTAGGATCAATGCGTTAATGGTTTTTCTCAGAAAATTCATGTAATGACTCTGCACCGTGTAATTGGATCTCTTAAGAGTTGAATCGCGTGTTTTTAGTCTTAAACTAGCTATTTCTGTTACAGAGCATTGGTGTGAATGTTACTGTCATTGGATCCATGTAAAATAACAATTATGGGAACTTGAAAGTAATGTTACTCTGTTTTGAAACATAGTTATATTATCCTTCATTCTCAGATTACTATATTAATGTGAGGCGTGCATATATGGTTGATTATTGCTGTTCTATAATTCATCAATGAGTGTTGTTCCATAAAGTATATTCCATCCAGTTTGCTTGAGGGGAAAAGAATGTTCTATCAGAGTGTGAATCAGTTGGTTTTGACTCGCGAGATTTAGTTCTTTTGATTGTTGTTCCATTTACTGTTGTTCCATTTCCTATTTGTTGTTCCATTTTACTTTCTGCCATTCCATTTACTTGTATTTGCTGCTTTGGTGTGAGAGAAGGTCTAAGGCTGTAGTGAGCCTCAACAGTCGCTGTCTAGCTCCCAGACCTATGGTTCATGCTCTAATTTCCTTTCCATCAGTTTCTAGAGGGATGGGTTATCGCTTCCGCACCCTTGACTGAAAAGCTGTCTTGTGTGATTTTATCCTATTGAAGTAACTTAGTCATAGTTTAGCATTCATCTACCCTTGTATTTTCTGAACGCTATACTGCAAAACATTACTCTTGAGTAAATAGCTACCTCAGACTGAGTACACTCTTGAAATAAAAAGTCGTCCCTGGGTTGATAATTAATGTGAGGTAATTAGGAGTTTAAAAGACACCTTTTTATCGCTCCACACTTGATTGATGGAGTCATTCAATAAGGTTGTTATCATCAACGTTACGTTGGTCGTAATTACCCCTCTTGTCATTGTTATTGTGAAACATATGATCATTATTTTCATCATTGTTTCCATCCCCAAAGAAATATGTAATAATTGTTGGTCACTAAATTTTCCTACCTTTTCCTGCCTTTATCTGACCATCCAAATAGTGACTTGATTTCTAATAATATTAATGTTCATGGAAATTAGGAGGTTCCAATTGCACCTGATTTGAACCTAGGTTTCTTTGCTACTTGATTGATGGAGTCATTCAGTAGGTTGTTATCATCAACATTACGTTGGTGGTAGTTACCCCTCTTGTCATCATTACTGTGAAACATATTATCATTATTTTCATCATTGTTTCCATCCCCAAAGAAATATGTAATAATTGTTGGTCGCTAAATTTTCCTACTTTTTCCTGCCTTTTTATCTATTTCCTTCACCTATTTCAAGAATTTGCGAGGTTAGTTTGAATCTCAAGCAATGAGGTATATTTATTTTTCATGTCTTTGTGAAACATTAATCCATGAAGTGTAGTCCTAGGGGAACATTTCTTATGGGAGTTGCTAAACCAGGTTTCTTTGTAGATTTGAAAGGATGATGATCACAAGGCTACAATTAAACGTATGGTTATCAATGAGCTGGAAGTGCTAATCCCAATCTGTTGGATGTAACGTTGTTCAACTTATGAGAGTATGTTGGACCAATCCATTTGCTATGATCGTATTTTGTTTCTATCTCAAATGGTCATCGTGTATTTGTAGGCAGACAATTGGCGTAATCTCTGAAAATTGTTGATACCATTATTGTAATATTGAAATGTATAACTAAGGTTATAGAGCTAGAAAATAGACTGGTATAGACACTAGAATTTTGAGAATGTAAGAGTAGACTTTTCTATCTACCTTTTGATTAATGCAATACTAATATTTTGAGTATTAACTAGTCTTTGATATTTTTCCGCAACCCTAATCGAAGAGTTGGGCCCACTCTCCTGATTTGGTGTTGTTGGACTAGTGGTGTGTGTACATTTATCTCTCTTATGATTATTTATTTAATGATGTAATGGTTCATTTATCTCTCTTATGATTTTTTATTATTGATTGAATTCTCAATGTTGTGTAGGGAAATTGTGGCCTACATAGACTTTGTATGATAACCTTAAAATACCCAGGCAAGCCCCGAATTGACAACTATTGTGAGGAAGGGTGAATTCTATAAATCATAACTAAACACCAATATTTTGGCACCGTTGTCGAAGAGACTATTAAGGCATGAAAGTATGACCCATATTGACCATAGGACTGCTCTCTCCTCCTGGTTAAGTGTGTTTTTACACCACCCTCTTCTAGGTCCTAAGCATCAGATTTACTTGGATTATCTTTTGTTTTTTCAATTTCTTGCCTTTTTATAGGAACCACTCTCTCATCTTGGGAAGGGAAGTTTTCACCCTACTCTAAGTCCCGAGCATTAGATTTCTTTGGTTGTTTCAATTTCTTATTTTTTTTTCCATTGATTATAGGAAGCACTCTCTCATCCTCGGAAGGGAAGTTTTTACCCTGTTTGTGGTCGGTTTGTTTCTATTTCTTCTATCTTCTTGATTTTAGGGGCCACTCTCTCATCATGCGAAGGGAAGTCTTCACCCTGTTCCAGGTCCTGAGCTTTAAATTTGTTTGAATTTTTTTCTTTTTCTTTCTAATTACATGAATAGAGATCCAAATAGAAGTGGCAGAGGAAAATCCCTAGAAAGAGGAAGGAAAGATCTAGGAAGAATTACCTATATCTAAGAAATCATTTTAAGCGCTGAGTCAGGAGCATCATCACGAGCTGTAGTTAGGATCATATTTCATGCGCGATCTAATATGAGATCTAGAGGATGGTCAATTCCACAACTAGAACCTCCCCCAATAATAGAAGTAGAATTCAAGGGAGAAGAAATAGGAAGCAGAGGATCATAGGAATTGAGCATTGCAAGTTCAGAATAAGAAGAGGAAGACTTGAGAGAATTAACTCCACCATTTAACCAAGGAAGTGTTGTTAGGCAAACTCAAACCCATGTTATATAACAAGCAAAACTAGTTGAGATTCCAAGTGAATATTGGAAGGTATTATTCGCCCATACAAATTCAATGATCAAGTTCCCAATTGGAGATATTAGAGGTGATGCACCTATGAAGCCTATTCCTTTGACAACATTACCTAATTTCTATGGTCACTCTTCTGAAGATCTGAACACATTCCTCTTTGAATTTGACATTGTTTATTGGGGATATGATTATATTTATGATGCTTAAAAATTGAATATATTCCTTTCTACTCTCAAACAAACAACTCCATGATGGTTTATGGGCTTGGGGTAGATCTATTACAACATGGGATGACATGAAGACAATTTTCCTTGAAAAATATTAGGACTACTACAAATATCGAGATATTAAAGAGGAAATATTTAAGATTGTGTAGAAAGAGGATGAAGACATGGAGGGCTTTGTGGAATGCTTGAAATACAGTTTGCGAAGATCATGCCATAGTGATATGGATAAGGATATGTTAAAGACAATATTTCTCTGAGAACTAACGGATGAATCTTTGGAACTCCTGAACATGGTAGGAAAAAGTGATATCTCAAAGCAAGAATTCGACACCATCTATGAGTTTTGCATAAAATTTTCACGCAGAGCTGTGACGCATAAGCAAGGAGTACAAGCTCTCAAGACATCAAAAAATGGGGTTACAAAAGAAGAAATTGTAAAGTTGTTGGATAATTTTAGGATTCATATTCTAAGCACACTGTGCACATAGTTGGATGCTCTACAGGCAAAAAAAAAATGGAAGTCGAGAAGGAAATGGCTATTTTTTGGCCTCAATGCAGGAAGAAGCACTCGATGAACTAATTCTCACTCAATATTATTGAAAATTGTGCAATATGTGAGCAGATTGATTCTACTAGAATGTGTCCATCTCTTCCTAGGCTCAAGGAAATTTTTCATGGAGAAAATGAAGAAGTAGATCATCTTGACTTCATGGGATCAAAGAAACCATGGAAACCATGGCCATAGAACATGAATCAAGGTATGCCTCAAGACTCTTCTCAGTATTTTAATAATTTTAATTTTGGGCCTGAGTATATACAATTTTCGCCTTCATGGATGCAATACTATCAGCATCCAATGCTCTCAAAATGTCCCCCCAGCCTAGTCCAACCCCTTCATAGTCTTAGAGCTAGTGTGGACCTCCTCTTTTTACAGTCAATTCTCCCATGGTATACCACAAAAATAGTTACAACTTCCCTCTAACACCTCCACCAACAATCCTCCTCTTCATACATAACTACCTATTAAACCCAACTTGAACTTGAATAATAGGGAAGCCTAATAGGTTGAGACACTCAACCTTCCTACATACAATATTTCCACTGTGGAATGCAATGAATTGAACCTTCGATCTGGTTGGGTGGTAAATTGAGACTTCACTAATAATTGTTGAACATATTGAGGATGAAGCCTTAGAACCAGAACCTAGGAACCCCTCTAGAAGGACCAGGGGAAATTCTAGATGGATTACCATGGAACAATCGCCCCCTATTCAAACAATTGTCACTTGAGGATGCCAAACTGGCCCACTATACCCTGAGAGACTATTCTTGAGCAAACAAATTTCCCTACCTGAATTTGATCTCTTGGGGGAATTTCAAAACTTATTTTTCAAATCCCATTACAACAAGCTATGAAGGATGTACTTATCTATGCTAAAATGATTAAGGAATTATGCTCCAAAAATCCTAGAAGAAAACCGAAAGACTCTCTCACTGTTCATGTAATGGGAAAATTATCAGACATAATGTTGGGAAAAAATACACCCATCAAATATGGTGATCCATGAAATCTGATTCTTACAGTACAAATTAATGGAGTTGACATCCCAAATGTGCTTGTAGAACTACGAGCTACAATTAACATTATAACTTCCACAACTATACTTACCTTGGGCTTGCTTGGTCTGGAGCCAATTCCTACAGTCCTATTACATGCAGACTGATCCACTATAAGACCAGTAGGGAAGTTGGAAGATATGACTATTTCTATAGACTCATGGCAATACCTTGTTGATGTTCTGGTGTTGCATATTCAATATGCAGCTAGGGGGCATCCTTTTATTCTTGGTAGGCCTTGGCATGCTACCAAAAATGTTTACATTGGGTGTCGATTAGGAAATATGGTGATATCCAATGGGGAAAACACGAAGAACCTTGTTCTTTACACACCAGCAGAACCAAGTATGTCAATAAAACCAAGGTATACATTAGCACAAAAACTTGCACCCTTGGATGAGCCTAAACTTCGAAATGAAGATATTAGTCTAATTCTTACCATTAGTCAATCTCTTTGTTTTAAGGGTGAAACAAAAGATGATGCAATTAACACATATATTAGTAGTCCCAATTCTATTTCTGGTCCAACTTGACAACTTTTAGAATCTTTCATGAGCTGCACTACTCAGGAAAATATTGAACCAAAAACATAGATTGAAAACATTCCTGTCATTTTACCCCATAATAGTATTCCTATAGAAATCGATCTAGGGAAAACCCTCAATGTTAATCCTAATATTTCACCTTCCCAAGATGAACAATTTTTTAAAGTCCTTCAGGATTAGAAGCAATCCTTCACTTGGGAATATAAAGATATTAAAGGAATCCATGTTGATATATGTACCCATCATATTTTCATAAGAGAAGAATGTCGACCTATTTGAAAACCAAAAATAAGGATGAATTGTGCCTTGAATAACATTATCAAAGAAGAACTGAAGAAGCTACTAGATGCTTGGTTTATTTATCCAATATCGGATAGTCAACGGGTATCCCCACTAGTCATTGTTCAGAAAGAAAATGGCAAGTGGTAGAGCCTTGTTGATTACAAGGAATTGAATAAAGAAACTTAAAAATATCACTTTCTATTACCTTTTATTGACCAGGTATTCGACACATTAGCCGGGAATAAGTCTTCTCCTTTTTGGATAGATTTAGTGGATATAACCATATCCACAGAGTGCCTGAGAATTAGGATAAAACTACTTTTACTTGCCCATGGGGAAATTTTGCATACTGAGTCCTTTCATTTGGCCTCTATAATGTGGCTGCTACCTTTCAAAGGGAAACATTGAGAACTTTTTTTTGATCTAGATAATGAGAGTGTTGAAATTTACATGTTCATTTTTACCCCAGATGAGATTCTTTCATAGAAGGTCTACAAAATTTAGAAAAAGTACTTGAACGATGGAAACAAAGTCATGTTTCTCTTCTTGCAATGAAATGTGATATGATGATGGAAGAAGGGGTAGTTCTAGGGTGCTTACCTTAAGTTATAGGAATACGGGTTGATCTTACCAAGGTTGAGGTAATCCTAGATTTTCCTACACCAAAGATACCAATGATGATATGTAGGTTTATTGGTTATGCTGGATATTACAGATGTCTTATAGGATTTTTTTTTAAAACAACATTTTCACTTCTCCAATTATTTCCTAAAGATGCATAATTCGTGTGGATTGATGCATGCAGAGCAGTTATTTCAGAAGTCAAGGAACTACTTTGTAAAGCTTCGATATTATGAGGCCCTGACTAAAAACTCCCATTTCATATCTCAACATATGCTTCTCATATAACAGTAGGGGTAGTCTTGGGACAATAAGAGGATATGAAACTATATGTGATTTACTATGTCAGCAACAACATAACTCATACTAAACTTAATTATGTGGTAGGTAAAAAGGAGGCTTTGGTTATTACAGGTATCCCACCTTTGTGCACACTGATCATTCAACCATCAGGTATCTGATGAAAAAACATATAACTCCTGGATGATTTACAAGATGGATATTGTTGATACAAGAATTTGATATTACCATTGTAGATAAACTAGGAAAAGATACTGTGGTAGAAAATTTCCTATCTAGGCTGAATACTAATGATGAAGATACACCTATAGAGGATAATTTTATGGATGAACATATTTCTGCAATTTCTACTCACACCCCATGGTATACAAATATTGCTAACTATCTTGCTACAGGAAAAGAACCTCATCATTTTCCATACAAGGAACAACGAAAAATCATTCATCATAATGCTCGTTACTCATGGATAAACGGATACCTCTTCTATACAGGACCTCATCAGAAAATTCAGCATTGTGTAAGTGAGGATGAGATCTATGACATTATGAAATCTTCCCATGATGGCCCTCGTGAAGGTCATTTTGCAGACAAGTAGATAGGTCATAAGGTGTTGTAGATGGGATACTATTAGCCCTCTATTTTTCATTATGTTAGGAAATATGTTTGAGAGTGCGATAGTTATCAACAGATGGGTCAGCCTAGTTGGTCATATGAGATTCAACTACAAACTCAATTAGTTCTTGGTCCCTTTGAGAAATGGGCTATCGATTTCGTTGGGTTGTTTAATCCTCATTCACATTAGAAATTTCATATTCTTGTCTACATAGACTACATGAAAAATGCGTAGAAGCAAAAGTTGTTATGAAGTTCATTAAATAGGTTGTATCAGAATTTTTATTTGAAGAAATCTTCACATGGTATGGAGATCCTATAGAAGTAGTTTCAAATGGAGGGGCATAGTTTACATCACATCTAATAGAGGCACTCATGAAGGGCATGTAATAAAACGTAAGGTGACTTCTCCATATCATCCCTAGGTGAATGGTCAAGTAGAAAGCACAAACAAGGTATTGGAAAACATTCTCACAAAGACTATAGCTTACCATGTCTGAAACTATGCCAAAAAACTTCTGAAAGGACTTTGGGCATATAGAATGACATGGTGGAATATAACAAGATTTTAACCATATGAGCTTGTGTATGTAAAATCTCGTTTGTTTCTAGTGGAATTTGAAATCAAGATGCTTAGGACAACACTTGAAATAGGTTTGGATCTTTCCACATCCCAGAAACAACAACTAGAACAAGTAAATGAGATAGAAGAATTATGTTTGATAGTGGTACAAAATACTATTGCAATTCAGTAGCAAAAATCAAGTGGCATGACAAATTAATTAAGAAAGAGGCATTTCAAAAAGCTGAGTAGGCATTTCTCTATCGTTGTAACTTCAAGGACTTTAAGGGATATATTTGCTCTAGATGGATGGGACCATATGAATTTGAAACAATGTTTTGTGGTGGGACTATTAAACTTGTAACAATCGATGAGGCACATACTCCTTTGTTTGTAAAGGAAGATCACCTTAGATTGTATCATCATTTAGCTTCTAGGGACTCCTATATTAAGCATTTCTCTGATAACTCTCGTTTTGAAATTGTTTTTGCAAAGAACTCTTCCTCTACACCTCTTACTTAGAAAAAATATATATAATGTTGTTTCTACTCTATCAGTACTCCGTTTCTTGCAAGTGTTATTACTCGATTGGTATTGATACTTCATTGATGCTACTTCACTGATGTTATTACTCCACCCATGCTGATACTCTACTAAGGTAAGTCCCCAACTGACTCCATGGATTTGATTGGTATTTCACTTATGACATGATCAACCATGACTGAGGATGACCATACCTTAGTTGTGGGGAGGTATCGCGTTTAATAGAAAATGTATCATATTTAATAATAATGATGTCATGTCATCATTATTATTAAACCTCGTGTCAACTCGTACATCCCACAACTATTACCACCATACTCTATATCAACTTGTAACACCCATCGTACCCTACACACTTATCATGCACATTGGAACTTGAATAATGTATGCATAAACTAATTTGCAGTCTTTTCTAACGTGCTAGATTAATTACTATAGTTATCATGAACTTATCATCGGTATTCCCACAACCATTTTTTGGATTCCCCTGTTAATGCATTACTTTTTAGCGCAATCCCTGTCACCACAAAATTTATTGGCTAACAACCACCTCAATGATTTGCTAGTAGTTTAGGTGCTACCACAAAGAAACTAACAGAATGGGTGGTCAAGTTATTAGACATGAGCTAGAAGATACAATGTAGGTTCAGCATCACCTGGATGTATGACAGATTTTTCATGATGTTGGATGGCACATCTACTTTGAGAGGTTGCAAGGGTTTGATGAAGGCATAAACATCATGTTTTCATTGAATCTGGAAGGAAATTATTCCAAAGACTGTGGACTGGACATTCCTCTAATAAAAGAGATTATCTCAACTGTTAGTAGATTACCACATGGAAGGAAGAAATGGTTTTCCCAAAAAACACCCTTTACAAAATTTCTGAAATTGTTCCTGTAGGCAGGAGAAACCATGGTTCATAGCGGGAGAGGATATGACTCAAAATCATTGCCTCATTGATCCGAGTTGACTCAACTCCCGGATTTAACCAAGATATTTTACTTCCATGATGTTGTTAGAATTTCATTTTATAAGAGCATAAATGAACACATATGCATGAAGTAAAGGAAAGGGAGATTCAACAACATGAAACACAAGACAATGATAATGGATTTTGTCCAGTGAGGACTATGTCTCCCGGCCCAGTGTTAAGATGGTGCTGGCCACTTCATTCAGTGCTGGAAATGGTGAAGATGTACATGGACTATGTTTTTTGTCATACAAGGATATGTGCCTTGTACATGAGTGGCAAAGTCTCTCCACTAGACGTTGCGCTATAGGAACTATCTCTCACCACAGATCTCCTATTAGCATGACATAAACTCTCTCACCACAGATCTCCTATGAGCATGACATAAACTTACACATGGTTACAGTGAGTATCCTGCGATCATGGCAGCAAAGGGATCTCGACCAAAACACCCATAGTGACAATCAATATCCCACCATCATGGAAATAAAGGGATCTCAATTAAAACCTACATAACAATCCATGATGATTACATCTCACATGAAATAAACATAAATATTCTGCATCATACATCAAGCAAGAAGCAAAACAACATAGTACATATCACAACAAATGATCAAAGAAATACATGACAAGAACACTTCATATACGTCAGCTCTATTGCTGGCTGAAGAATAGGATACTTAGTTGCTAAATCTGAATTCACCAGTGAAATTGTGGCATCAAATGGCATAGAATTGACTATCCATACTCAGAAATATGACACCATTACTCCAATATGGAAAATGGCTGAAAAACAAAAGGCTAAGCTACAAACACTGACTGCACCACTGAATTCTTGTCATCAAGAGTTGTAAAATCGACTATCGATTTTTTGAATTGTGACATCAGTAAAATTTGGGCCTGTAAGAATCTTTTAGATTCCCTCATGATTCTCAACATTCCCTTTTCTAGGTTGACTAGAGATATGGAACTAAAATCACAAAATTGGTCTTGCCATTGAGATCCTTGTGAAATTCTAAGAAGAATGACTATAAAGTTGACTGCATTATGGATTTGGGAAATTTCAGCCTCCAAGCAATCTAGAAGATTCCCTCAAGATTTTTGAAGATTCTCCTCCACTAGGAATCTGCAAATTTGCCGCTCAAAAGGTGAATCCAACCTCACCATTACATCCCCTGTGAAAATTTGAGAAAAATTCCTATAAAATTGATTACATTCTAACAAAAAGAAATTTTATCTCATAGGGAATCTTTTTTGCATCTTAAGATCCTCTGCAAAATAATTGTCTTGAAACACATGCCATCATGGTTCCACTTTAGCTCTAAAAGTAATGGTTCTGTTGCACAGAAATCTATTCACAGCACCTCCGTTCACCATTCGACACCTCCCTTCTCTCCCCATTACTGTTTTTCTCCCTCGTGCAAATGAATTGTAAGGTTTTTATATAAATGGGCAGCAAATTTTTCCTTGAGCCGCATGTGGTGGAACGGTTGGGCGTTGGTACCAAAGGTGAGAGGTCAGGGGATCAAATCCCATCCCTGCCAAAAATATACACAACACATTCATTTTTAGTGTGAAACAGTTTCGATGGGTGTGTTTCATATTTTGTAATGGTTATATATATTACCGTGTAGTTTTGGTTTGACCATTTGAGTGGAGGCAACCGAGTGGTGGGGCAATGAGGGAGACAGGCCAGTCAGGCTAGCCAAGTGGGTTCAAGTCCCGCCGCCTTTGAAGTTGCTAACACATGGCATATGATAGTTGGGTGCGGGTCGGGTCCACCAGATGTGGCCTGCCCACCCCATATATTTATATGTGCTTTTATATGACCATTGCCATATGGTGGTTCAGGGTCCAGCAGGGTCATGGTCGTTGACCCATATTTAACTAAAAATTCATTTTAATGTTTGGGGTCTGATGGAGGTGGTGAGGGTCATGGCTCACCACTTTTATTTATTTAATTTTTTTTACAACAATGGGCCATTTTTTATTTTGTCTAATATAAGGAGTATTAGACAAATTAAAGAGGCAACAATTTTTCCCACTCTCGAGAGCCAAGTTCCCACACCAGTTGATGGTGAATTTGTAGGACACTTAAACCTGGCACACTGCCCAACCTTGAATGGCTCTATCTCTGTCATACGAGCTCATATTTGAGTGTTGTTCACACTGTTAGAATCAGGTTGACGAGTACTTCAATCTAGTGCTGGTTTGGGAGTAATCTATCCACTCTGAATTTTGACCCTTTCTGAGTCGTCTCGGACTTTTACATGTGTCTGGAGCCATTTAGATCAATCCTCCCCATTGAGGAGCTTTTAGTCCCCCAAAAGCATCAAAAATAATTTCCAGCTTCTTTGTACCATGTCTGGACTTACAAGTGTCTAATAAGTCACTATTCCTTCTCCTTCACCTTTGTCGTTCGGAGCCATAAGTGATGGGTCGACACTTGCAACCTCTGCAACCCTGTAGTACCTTATTTATCAAATTACATGCTTATCAACATGACCAACTAATGAACCAAGCAACCCATACTTGCCATGAGTTTATAACACATACTCGGTGGTAAAGTTTACATCAAAATGGAAATAATAGCCCAGCTATGAAAATAAGGCTAAAATATCATTGTTGCTTCAACATGTGATGGAAAACATGTCATCACTACAACACATGATTTACAAAAATAGTGCCAAACACTATTGTTGCTTTGGCAAGTAATGGAAACACAACATCACTTTCACAGTTTAAAATGCAATGCAAAATAAGACCAAAAATCATTGTTGCTTAGAAGGTGATGGAAAATACATCATCACTTTTACATTTTAAAATGCAACAAATGGTTTACAAAAGCACGACCATGACAGGATAACATATCTAGAAACCATTTTTCACTTAACAATGTGAATGGGTTACCCCGCTATGGTGGTTTTGCTTGTCGAATGACTTTTTCAACTAGTCCATTCAACGATGCTTTGTCTTTAAGGTGCTACTCTACACGGAGCCTCCAACATGTGGCTCTTTGATGACCACCTCAGTTGCAATGACTACAATAAGTCTTGTTCCTTCAGATCTTTTTTACCTTCTGCTTTTCCTACTATCAAGAAGGTCTTCAATGACTCATCCTTTTTTCCTGCTACCATTCTCTTCCAGCACTCAACAAGTGAATGGTTATGTAATCCACAAAAAGTACATGTTTTTTGATGCCTTTATTTATGTTCATCATTAGAAAAATGATTGTAATAGAAATACAGATTTGATTATTGAGACCTTTTATACCTTTCCTTGCTATCTTTGGTGTCATTATGACAATGAGAGCTTGCCTCAGCTCTTTCCCTACAATGGGCACTGCCATGGGATGATGGTGATGTGTTCCCATCATTCTCTTCCCTCAACCATTTGAACAATGTCTCAGAAGAATCTGACACCCTTGAGCATTCTCCTTAAGTGTATGCCAAGCTTGCAAATCGAGGCCTGTACACAACCTCCAATTACTGCGTAATGCCTTCGTTATTAACACCAATTTTTTATTCTTCCTTGTACGTCATCCAAGCAAGGAGCCTTAGGTTTGTCCCTGTAATTGGTATCTCCACATTTAAAATAGAAATCATACTATGTGAAGATGAAACTAAAGGGAAATCAACATCTCTTACCTCCACTGTTGAGTTGGAAATAACTGATGAGGGTTTCTCATAATCTATTGTTGGTGGTTTGCTAGCTATCTTGGTGCATTCCCCAACTTCCTTTCCGACATACCCAAGTCTCGCCTGATGGTAATTCATCTACTTTGATGGGGTTGACAATTCCTTGGCCATTAAGCGACAAGCCTTTTCATTCATACCCCATTCTCTTCAGCAGTTTGGAGGCAATTCCTATGGTATGGTTTTCAAAAATAGTGAAATCATCATCAGGAAACATACATGAAGATGGAGAATTACTTTTTACCTCACATGGGTCATGTTGTAGCTTTTTAAAGGCATCGTCCTTAGATTGTAGCTGTTGTAGCAAGAAAACTTTGTTTCTTCTCTTTCTCTTCTTGTATAAGCATCTTCAACTCAGTGTTATATGCTTGAAGACACTAGTTGTTTTGCTTCACTTCTTCCAGTGCCTCTTCTGTGGCTTGCAACTGAAGCTGCAATTTCTATTTTTCCTTTGTCTCTTTTCATAGAGCTTCATACATTATTTCCATCTTTTGGGACACTCTAAGCATGGTCTCGTAAAACACTTTTTCATCCTCTATCACTACAGGTTCCATTGTTTGCACTTGCAATTCACATCCACGTGAAGACCACTCTAATACCAAACTTGGTCCGAATTGACTCAACTCCTCATTTAACCAAGATATTTTACTTTCATGATGTTGTTAGAACTTCATTTTATAAGAGCATAAATGAACACATATGCATGATGTAAATAAGATGGAACATGACAAGAATCGACAACATAAAACACAAGATGTTGATAATGGAGTTCGTCTTGTGTGGATACATCTTGGGCCTAGTGTCAACATGGTGTTGGCTGCTTTATTTAGTGCCAGAAATGGTGAATATGTATGTGGACTATTTTTTCTGTAATACAAAGATATATGCCCTATACATGAGTGGCAAAGTCTCTCCACAAGATGTTCTGCTACAGGAACTATCACTCATGACATACCTCCTATGAGCATGACATAAAATTACACATGGTTAGAATAAGTATCCTGCCATCATGGCAACAAAGGAATCTTGACCAAAACACCCATGGTGACAATAAGTGTCCCACCATCATGGACACAAAGGGATCTCAATCAAAACCTACATAGCAATCCATGACGAATACATCTCACATGAAATAGACATAAATATTCCGCATCATACATCAAGCAGGAATTAGAACAAGATAATACATCTCACAGAAAATGATAAAAAAATTGCATGACAACAAAACTTCATACAACTCAACTTTGCTACTAGCTGAAGAATAGGATACTCAGCTACTGAATCTAAATGAACCATCGAAATCGTGGTGTCGAATGGCATAGAATTGACTATCCACACTATGAAATATGACAATATTACTCCAATTTGGAAAATGCACAAAAAATAGAAGGCTCAACTACAGAAACAAACTGCACTACTAAATTTGTGTCGTCGAGAGGTATAAAATCAACTATCCATTTTATGAATTCTGACATCGACAAAATCTGGGCCTGTAGGAATCTTTTAATTTTGCTTGTGATTCTCCAAAGATTTCCTCATCTGGGTTGACTAGAGATCTACAACTCAAATCAAAAAATTGATCTTGCCATTGAGATCCTTGTGAAATTCTGAGAAGAATTAGTATAAAGTTGGTTGCATTCTGGATATGGGAAATTTCAACCACCAAGGAATTTGGGAGATTTGTCAAGATTCTTGAAGATTTTCCTCCACTGGATATCTAAAAGACTATTGCTCAAAATAGGAATCCGACCTCGCCATTGCATTCCTTGTGAAAATATGAGAAAAATGAATGTAAACTTGATGACATTCTGGAAAAAAAGAAATTTTACCTCCCAGGGAATCTTTTTGGCATCTTAAGATTCTCTACAAAATTTTTGTCTCAAAATGCGTGTCATCATGGTTTTGCCTCAGCTCTGAAAATCATGGTTCCACCACATGGAACTCTATTCGTGGCACGTCCATTCCCCATTCAATGGCTTCATTCTCTTCCCATTCTCATTTTTCTCCCTCGTGAAAATGAATTGAAAGGTTTTTTTGTATAAATGGGTGGCAGATTTTTCCATGAGCCCCACATGGTGGAACGGTTGGGCATTGTCACAAAAGGTGGGCAGTCAAGGGATCAAATCCTGCCCCCACCAAAAATATACATCACACATTAATATTTGGTGTGAAATGGTTTCGGTGGACGCATTTTATATTTGGTAATGTTTATATATATTACCGTGCAATTTTGGTTTGACCATTTCAGTGGAGGCACCTGGGTGGTGGGCTGGCTAGGGTGGCCAGGAAAGTTCAAGCCTCGCCACCTCTAGAGTTGCTAGCACATGGTGTATAGTGGTTTGATGTGGGACGGGTCCACTAGAGGTGTCCCGCCCAGCCCATATATTTATATGTGTTTTTATATGGTCGTTGCCATATGGTGGTTGGGGGTCCAGTGTGGTCATGGCCACCAACCCATATTTAATTAAAAATTCATTTTAATGTTAGGGGTCTGATGGAGGTGGCAGGGTTCATGACCCACCACATTTTTTAATATTTTTACTTGTTTTTTTTATTTTTTTACAAAAATAGGCCATTTTTTTATTTTGTCTAACATAAGGGGTATTAGACAAATTAAAGAGGCAACAATTTCACCTGCTCTCGGGAGCTAAGTTCCCATGCCAGTTGAGGGTGAATTTTGAGGACACTTAAACTTGACCCACTGAACAACTTTGATCACAAATTTTACTGGCCCTATCTCCCTCATACGAGCTTGGATTTGAGTGATGTTCACATCGTTGGAATCAAGGTGATGAGAATTTCGATCTGGTGTTGGTTTGGGAGCAATCTGACCACTTTGAATTTTGAACCCTTCTGAGTCATATGGTCTTCTTCATGTGTTTTGAGCCACTTGGATCACACATGCATGGGTTGAGGTTTCATACATCATTATGTGACAGATTACCTATGAAGGTCAACTTTCTAGTTTGTTTAAATATCATTTTACTCTTATAGCATGTCTTCGGTTCCATCGATTTCATTCTCTGTATATTTAATTTTTCATTTGGAACAATCTTCAATTAATGGCACCATCTACGTGCCGGTTGCACCAATCATTGGAAGTCCTCACAAACCATGGACTTGTTAAGATGTTGATGGTGCATGCCTTATTATAGACCCCTACAACTTGGCCAGAATTTGTTGAACTAGAAGAAGAAGAGCTTGCGACTATGATGCCATCAGGGGTTGAGGAATAACTGTTGACAAAGGAAGAATCGAAAGTTGATACTGCTCCACAAGAGCTAGCATCAACTTTCGAACAATTGGGGGAGATGGGGGAACAAGAGATGGAAGAAGAATAGGAAGGAAGGGAGGAAGAAATGACAAAACATCCAACTGTTATAGGGGGTATAGATGAAAATGGAGAAGCTGAGGTAGAAGGCATTGGAAGAATGGAAATTAAGGAAGTTTCTCCTCGTTTTCTACTCCTCATTTCACTGCCAAAAGGGGTAAGGAAATTCCACCCTCCTACCCACATAGTTAGAGAAATAATCTCTCCTCTGGTATTAAATTTTGTAGGAGTAATTACGAGAGGAAGAACCACTATTGACACTGCTCCACAAGAACTAGTGCCAACAATTGAGCCAATGGGAGAGGAAGATACCCTTGAAATTGTTACACAAGAACCAATGTCAACTATTGGATAGATGGAGGAAGAAATTATTTCTGATACTATCATACAAGAACCAGTTTTCACTAGTGAGAAAATTGGAGAAATGTTTGTCAACAGTGTTACACAAGAACCTGTGTCCATTGGTGACAAAATTGAGGAAGTTTTTGTTGACACTGATCCACAAGAACTAGCATTGACTGGTGAGTTAATTGAAGAAATGGATATTGTTGACACTACTCCGCAAGAACTAGTGTTAACACTCAAGTAGTTGGAAAGAGACATGGCTATTGATACTAACCCGCAATAACCATAATCGATTCTTGAGAAAGTGGAAGGAGAAAACAAAGCAAAAAAATTGCTACAGAAAGAAAATGTCGATGATACTACTCTTTAGGAACCTACAATGATTCTTGATCCATTTGGATGAAATGTGGAGGTATTGGGACCTGTAGAAGAAAGAACTAAAGCCATCCCCCAAGCTATTTAACAAGTGGAGGAAATAAGAGTAAAATAGGAACTGGCTGATGAGTTCATTGGTGTCAATCCTTCAAACCCAACACTGACTATGAGACCATTCGAGGTCATTTTTAAACAAGAATTTGTTGAACAATGTGAAAAAAGGAAGGTCCCCATCTAGGACTGGTATTGGTCACTATTTAGGGAGAATATGCAATTATAAATGGAAATTACTAAGTGGAGGAAACAAGTACTATGCTTGCAAAGATGAGTGAGAAGGAAAAAGAGGAATGTCAACCAAGCTACCATGACTCCACGAGCTAAAATAGCTTTGGTAGCAGTACAGATTGAAGATAGGTCGATGACCTTGATAGCTACACAAGCCGAGTTATTTCTACTTTTTATTGAGTCTCGGGAGTTTCTGCTAACTACAAAAATTCAGAAATGGAAAACCATTGCTTATCATCTTGAGGAGGGATCTATCTCTTTGGAAGAACACCAGAAAGAATTGAAAGGAATTTGGGAACAAGCATCAAAATTGGTGGTTGATTATGTCACCCTGATAAAAAAAGCTAAAAAGAAACAAGAAAAACAACATACAAAGATTGAATAATTATAAGAGCAAGTTCAGTTACTGAAAGTTGACAAGGATGAAATGTTCACCCTAACGCAGTAGGTAATGGCATTCCTACATCATTCTAACTTCTTTTCTTTATTTCTTCATGAGAAATATCTATTTCTGTCTAGAAAGTATCCACCAGGAAATTAACCATGACATAGAAGACCTTATGTAGTTCCTACAAATCCTGAGAGCTCACAATCTGTTGAACCAACACTTGATGTGTGAACTTTATATTCATAATTACATCCTAAAGAATGATCAGTTATTCAATCCAATACCATATATGGGAGACATTCACCTGAGAGCATTCACATCCTTCATGATTAATTTGGTCAAGTGGAAAAAGGCCTTCAACACATTCAAAGAAACTCAAGAAAATTAGCACTTGCGATTAGAATGGAACATTGTCAATCAGAAGATATTTATAATAGACATCAAACATTTCTACAAGTAGAAGGGCGAAAGGAGCCGATGTTGATAACACAAAAGTGATGTGCTGACTTGTGTATGAAGAAAATATTCACTTGTCAGGAGGAAGCCCACGATACTTGCTAGAAGCACCTGATGTTATCATCATTAGCAGTTCGTGTGACAGAACCTTTTGGGGCCCCCAATTTTACCATGGATTTGAAGAGAATTCCACATTATATCACATGCATATGACATTGTGGGGTTTGGTGGATAGGGATGAGATTTCAATTCCACATCATTTGGTTTTCTTTTGAGAAATACACACCGATTTATGTGGCAGAATAGGATTTGTGGAAGGATACCCTTCAATTAGATGGTTTCAAACTCCCCAAGATAGATATGGCTGCGAGATACGAACTTGCATAGCTTCATGCTAATCAGAGAGGTTCCAACCCAGACCTGCACAGATAGTGAGCTACATGGGGACATACAAAAAAGCTAGTTGGGGGGAGATGTTTCTTGCTAAATTTTCCTACTTTTTACTGACCTTTTTATCCCTTTCCTTCACCTATTTGATGTCTTTGTGAGGTTAACTTACATCTCGAGCAACAAAGGTATATGTTTTTTTCATGTCATTATGAAACATTAATCAATGAAGCATAGTCCGAGGGGAACGTTTCTTATGTGAATTCTTAACCCAGGTTTCCTTGCAGATTCGAAAGGATGATGATCATCAGGCTACCATTTAGTGTATCTTTATTAATGATTTGGTAGTGTTAATCTCACTATGTTGGCGGTAACGTTGTTAAACCAATGAAATTCTTTTGGAACAATGCATTTGCTATCTTAGTATTTTGTTTTTTCTCAAATGAGCATTGTGTATTTGTAGGTAGACAAATGTTGTAATCTATGGAAATCGTTGATACCATTCTTGTAATATTGAAATGTATAATTAAGGTTACAAAGGGAGAAAAGAGATAATTGCAGACACTAGAGTTATAAGAATGTACCAAAAGACTTCTATAGTTTCCTTCTGGTTAATGCAATCCTCATCCTTTGACTATTAACTACTCTTTGATCCTTCAACATGACCTTGATTGGAGAGTTGGGACCACTCTCCTGATAATGTGCTCTTGTACTAGTGGTATGTGTAGATTTAGTTTTTGTATGATTATTTCTTTAATGCTGTAATGGTTCATTAATTTTGTGTTTCTGTGAATCCTAATCTTTTGTTGTTCTTATCGCATGTTCTTACACATTTTTATATTGTTGGTTGAATGCTCAATGTTGGGTAGGGAAACAGTGGCCTGCATCGACTTTGCATGACAACCTTGAAATAACCAAACAAGCTCTAAATTGACAATTAATGTGGGGAAGGGTTAATTCTATAATTCATATCTGAACACCAACAATCATCTCGTTCAATCCTTCTTCATGCATTCCATTTTCATTGTCATGCTCTTCATGATCATTAAGGTTGCTAGCTAGTAGCATAATACAATCATCAGTGTATGTGAATCTAATTAGCTGTTCAAATTTATCAAGTGGTAACATTCTCTTTGAATATGCTCTTTTCGCCCTGCTATGGTTTAAAGGATGGTTTAGATCATCCCATCCAAATCTTAATAGCTGAGCTGGATCAAGTTAGGTACTAGTAGTCATTATTTTATAATCATCTTCTACATATTGACAAACACAACCACTGTTTAATGTTTGGAAATGATTGAATAAAACATAAATGTATCAATTTCAAAGAAATATAATCAAATTTCATTTAACAAATCCCATCCCATGTACTACAATTTTGACCAACCTCTTATTCACTGTAATTATTTGTTGCATTTGAATTCTCCATTCTCATATCCTCTTCCACCCATTGCGTTCTTCATGATATAAAAGTTTTAGGTCCATGCCCATGTATATATGTTTTTTTCTTTTTCTAGTTGAAAACTTAGGTTGTGCACCATTTTTTTAATGTGGTTCACAAAAACTAAGTGGTCACTACATCCACTGGAAAATCCAGGTAGATCAACTTGAAGGGATATACCTACCGAACAAACTAGCAAAGCCTATCCTCAAGGGCATCAAGGATATTTGATCTGTTGACCTCCCCATTGGCAAGATAATTAGTAATGGGAACTCAACCAACTGAGCTATACCTTGGGGCTTACATAGGTTATGCACATGTTCCAACCTCCATATGAAATATTAACAACATGCATTAATTCCTTTCAAGGTTGGATAATAGACTATAAATTCTAATATTACTATGAAAAAGGATGGACATATCACAAAATGCTTCCTAAGCTAAGTCCAAATTTGATAATTATATGATATCTTGTGACATATATTCTTTCATTATTTAATATGACACGATATGTTTCCATTTCCTTGTCTTTCCCCTATATTATAACATAGTCAATGATATTTAGTACAAGAATATATATAATTTCAACCAATAAGCTATCCAACACAAAGCCTCACTTTGCTCATATATTTGACATATCAATATCATGTTTTGGATTTGAAAAAAGAAATAAAATATTTTATATAACTTTATCTTGTCTATGTTGTAGCATTTGTGAATTTATAAGTACCATCCTCCTTTTGTTGAGGTTAGTTTGTCTCCTTATCTTTATTGTATCTGTAGATTATATTTCTATTTCTATGGCCACCCACCTTCCTTTCATTGATTTAGTAGGCCTACATCATCCATGTCCTCTACCCATGGCCTCCTCTAGATCCTGTAATACACAATAATGAAATTAGTCACATAACATCTATGCACTTCATAAATTCTCTATCCAATTTTCTAAACGTACAGTCGATTTAAGCTTAGCCATTTTTCATTGTACCTTTCTAACTAAAATGTCCCTATTTTGAATACATACCCTTTTTATTAATTTCTAATCCCAATATGGTGACATGAAACACTGCTTATAAATATTAGATGAGGATTATGAAAACTAATGGACTACTTTTTATTTTTTTTATGGTTTCGTTTAACTTAATTCAAACCCAACATCCATAATTTTAAATTGCAAATTATATGTATTTTTGTATATTTAAAAAAAATCCTTTGACCCTATATGTTAGAGAATATACTATTTTCAAATTTTCATTTTTAATCATTCTAAAAGAAATCAATATATAATATAATAATTAGTATAAGATAACTTCTGGATGAGACAAAATTTCAATGGCACCATCAACTCTATAAAGGAGTAAAGAGTGAGTGGTGAGATCGAAAATGTTTGTGTAACATGTATACATAATCACTAAGAAACACAACCTTTAAAGATGAAAATCAGTGTATGTGACTATTGTAGTGTATTGTTAGATTATGAGTTATTTTCTATTAAAATAAAATTAGAATTTTTGTAATCACACCAAATTCATTAGTGTGCTAGGAAAACATGACATAAAACACACTTCATTACAGGGTAAAAACACCATTTATAGGGATTTACATCAACCAAAATTTAATCTTATCCCATGTGCCTATGCACATTGCACATCCAATATTGGTATTCAATTAAACCTTATAAAAAGTGACAATAGCATGGAAGCCTCCCACATCGACATTGCAAAATTCAAAGATGACAATGAATAGACCAAATCGAAAATTAAAAAAAAAACTTTTCCAGTCTATAATTGGCACATACAATGGATAAACATATTGTGTATCCCAACTATTCAAACAAAACAATGTAGTACAGCCACCATATTTCCATTCTAATACTCACCAATTTCAAATTGAGGGAGATATGAAGTTTTGTGTGAAGTTGGAGTAGATCACGGTTGGAGCAATGCGTTGAGCCTATGAAAGAAAATAACTAATCGATTGTATATTTGTTGACGATGGGAATAGATGAGGATGGACCTCTCCTCCCCTATTGTGGATTTCAATAAAATAAAACAAAAATCATTTATGGGTGTCATTCGACCTCTAGAAGTCATAAAATAAATTTAGCATATCATTCTCCCCTACCAGAGATGAAAATCAAACCCTTGTCCATCCATTTTGCACTAATTTTGTTCGAAACTATTGGAGGGAAGGGAAAAAAAAATGTAGGAATCAAGTATTTTGGACACTGTCGAGGAAAACTAATCGCCCTAGGATGCCACAAAATGTCAAGCAGAAAAAGAGGGAAATGAGTAATGGGATCTGATTCTTGTGAAAATGAGGTATTTCCTAATATATTTATATACTTTCGCATGTTTCCATTTCTTATTTGAATTGTACTTTTTAGTTTTTAGTTTCAAAATTATAAAAGAAGAAATTTGGGTTTAAGTATTAAGGGGCTTTCGCAGTGCATTATATTAGATATCATTTTTTTTGGAATTCGACTATGTTAAGTAAGTCATTCATCTATGATAGTTTCCATGAGAGGTAGTTATATCTTACTAATTTATCATGATTTTTGAATATTCCACTTAGCAGTCATTGCATTAGGTGTTGCTCACAGGTGTGAAGAAGTGGGATTGGAACTAGTGAAATTAATCACATAGCATTGATCATCACTTCTAGGGCTTGCACGTAGTAACCAGGACTTCCCAGGAGGTCGCCCATCCTAGATCTCCTCTGGCTCAAGCATGCTTAACTATGAATTTTTCCCCACAATAAAGTGCACTTAGCTTCCTACCCCATTTGCAAAGCCTTAACAAGTATTGTGCCTCATGAACCATTCAAATAGAGCTCACTTCACCCTTTTGTATTTACGTATTGAGGGGCTTTCATAGTGCATTACATTAGATATCATTTTTTTGGGACTCAATTGCGTTAAGTAAGTCATTCATCTATGACCATTTCCATGAGACGTAGTCGCAACTCACTAATTTCTCATGAGTTTTGAATAGTCCACTTAACATTCATTGCATCAGGTGATGCTCCTATGAGTGAAGAAATGGGATTCAAACTAGTGAAATGAACAGATAGTGTCAATCATCACTTCCAAGGCTTGCACCCGGTAACCAGGACTTCTAAAAATAAAAATTAGGGTTTATTTTTTTATTTCTAATTTTAAAAGAAAAATTGTGTCATACATATATAGGTACATGAGAGTGAAAAATTGAAAGATACAATGGCTTCTATATTCGAGGTATAAGGAGTGAATAACCTAGAATGTATGGAATTCTCCATGCTTTCCAAATGCATGGAAGAAAATACTAAAGGCACTGAAATAGACCAACCAAGGCAACCCTGTCAAAGGGAATCTATTGATTCCCCATCAACCCTTGGATCGAGAAAATGATCTAGGAAAAATTAAATTGCAATAACCTATAAGATTGAGGAACAAAGAAAAAATACATTCCATGTCCCACCCACTCCTGAGACACAAATTTATTCCACCTCAAGCTTAGGTACTTATGCATCTTGCATTGGTACATAGAAAACCATGGTAGAATATGATGTTGTCTATAGGGAAACCAGAATGAAAAATGTCGAGAAAGTGTTCATTCATAGGTTGAACGAATCACGCCTTCAATGCTTCAAATAACATCTACATCTTCATTATCGAATATACCCATGCACCTTTAAAAGGAAGTCATCCATGACATGCAGATTGAATTTGGGACAGGTTGGTTAGTAAAGAAAGTGAAAATAAATGAATCAAAACTACAAGAGATTCTGTTGCAACCAAAATAAAAGGATAAAAAAAGATTCCTCCCAAGCTAAGTGGCAAAAGAAATAAAATTGATTTAAGATTGAAAGTATGGAAGGAGCTCATGAAAGCATATGATAGAGCAAATGCATGGAGGAAGTCCAACGAGGAGATCATGGAGGTATTTAAACTTTGTTGGGTCCCTATAATACTAGTGATTACCCCATTACTATTGTAGTTGTACCCCTTATTAATATTGTCGTGCCCCTATTGTCCCTATATTGTTATTAGTGTGCCCCATAGAATCCCTCTATTGTTATTTTTATGGCTTTATATTATTATTTTTAGGTCAGCTGGGTTATATTGTGACTCCTTAGACTCCTATATATAGAAAGGAGGTTTTGTCATTTGAATTATCCAAGAATTGTTCATTTATGTAATGTAAAGGAGGTTGACCCTCGAAGAGGCTGAATTTTAAGGCGTTGATCTATCTTTTCTATCATTTTCTTGAGCTAGTTTCATAACATTTGGTATCAGAGCTTTGGATTCTAGGGTTTCACTGCTCCCAACAGGCCATCGTGGAATTTTTGCTATAACATTTTTTCTGTGACGTTTCAGAAGCGAAAAAAAACCCATTTGATACAAGATCGCATTGAACGTCGGGTTTGAATTTCGGAGCTTTTTGCGCTATATTTGCGGAGATATGATCTGAGGAATTTGGTCTTTTTGCAGACTCCTGAATTACATTCCAAACAGGAGACCCGGTGAAAATCATCATAACTTTCTCTCTGAGCATCATATTGAAATTTCGTAAGAAGTTACAGAAAGTGGATGGACTGTAGTTTCTTGTATATCTTTTTTAGAGCCAAAGGTCGAAAAAAGGACACGTGGCACGTCGTACAAGTTCGCTCTACTGAACTAGTCTATAATCAAGTCACTGTGGAAGATTTGTCATAACTCTTCCTTGGAGAATCCAATTGGGATCAGACTAGTGGCATTGGAAAGAGGACAAAGAGAGCTACTACAGGTAACAATTTCAAAGCTGGATGATTCGAAATTACAAAGATACATCAAAGGCAATATCGAGCTCCCACAAAGTGAAAAAAAGTATGTAGATTTTTTTAAATTTTTTCTTAAGTTTGGTTTGAAAAATTATTTTGAAGGAATTCAAAGGGCATAGTAGAGCATTATTATCAATAACTGATGCCCAGAGGAAAGAAAACACAAACACCTAGTAAGCAACCTGAAAGCTCTAGCATGACTCATGAAGAAGAGGAAGAAATACTACATGATATATCAAAATTACAAGACCAAGTGCAACAAATTTCACTGTCACAAAAGCTAACAGAAGCTAAGATAAATGGTATGGAATCTAAGATAAAGGGCATAGAAGCCAAGATTTACGATTTGAAGATAGATTTGAAGGCAGATTTGACAAATTTTCTACAAGAAATACTTACTAATGGTGAAAGGGGGAGTAAACGAAACTCATGATGCGAACAAAGGAAATGTTAATCATGATTTCATAGACTCTAATGTTGGATCGAAGACGCAACATATTCCAAAAATTGATATGATGAATTTTGATGGAAAGGATCCCGCAACATGGATATTACAGATGGAGCAATTTTTCAATCTCAATAAGGTGCAAAACACACAAAAGGTACGTATTGCAACTTTATATTTGGAACCAAATCAGTTTGTATGGTATCAATGGCTTTGCTCTCATAAAAAATTTATCACTTGGGAAATTTTTACGGAAGAATTGATAGAACATTATGAGGATACAAAAAGCAACACTTTTTTTAGACAATTGATAAGTCTCAAACAAAAGGGTTCAATAATGGAGCACATTGAGGAGTTCCAAAAATTTAACATAAGGGTAAAAGATATTCCAAAGGAGCATAGGATTGATGTGTTCATAGGGTCTTTAAAGGATAATATCCAACATGATGTTCGCCTTTGGGAACTTGATTCATTAGGGAAGGCATTCAGGTTGGTTAGCAAGAAAAATGGAAAGCAAAATTATGGCAACCAAGAAGCATACCACTCACAACTAAAAAGATGGAAGTGTTGTTGCCCCTAGTCTTCCACAACCTATAAGGTTGACACCACAACAATTGGAAGAAAAAAGAGCAAAAGGGCTTTGTTACAGTTGTGATAGCAAATACACTAAAGGTCATAAGTGTGCTGAGAAGAAATTATTCTACATAGATTGTGAAGAGGAAGAAGGAAAGGAGCAAGAAAGGTCAAAAGAAGAGGATATACTCCAGGAACAAAGCCTAGATGAAGAAAAAATAAATCCGACCATATCTTGTAATGCATTGGCGAGAATTACCACTCCTCAAACCATCAAGGTAGAAGGACAAATCAAGAAGAAAAAGGTAATAGTTTTGATTGAGTCAAGAAGCGCCCACAATTTTATTCATTGTAAGGTAGCAAAAGAATTGAATTGCTTCCTATATCTAGCACCAGAGTGTCAAGTGATGATTGCGAATGGAGGAATAATAAATTTCTCTAGAAAGTGCCATAATGTCAAGCTATCCATGGGAGAATATGTATTGACTAGCCCAATGCTTTCCATTCCAATGGGAGGTGCTGATGTT